>APFE031606598.1:0-11853 GCA_000404065.3 Pinus taeda
CAATTGACCAAGGCCAGGAACGGATGACTGAATACTTTTGGTTATTGGGCTTTAGTCGTGAGTTTTGGCTTGGAGAGGATTCCTATGCTTATCCCGCAGCACCTTACAGTCGGAGCTGGGCTTCCTTGAGAGCCCAAACTGATGCGATGGGTTGCAGTCATGGCCCGTCATCGTGATGAGGGGACCGATGTTGTTCGGTTCAAACCTGAGTATTTCCAATGGTTGGAGAACCAAGTTTTTTCTATTCAGGATTTCCCTTATGCTGGGGTTGATTTTCGTGGAGACCCAGACATGGCACTTCCTCTAGGGGAGCAGTGGGACGACTCAGGTAAAATCATTTTCAACATTTTCCTAATGTTAATTTTTTTTATTTTTATATCGTCTCAAAACTGATAGTAATAATTTCAAAATGCAGATGTGGGGCCACAGCGACCAGCTGCTCTCTGGCCTTTCGACAGAAAACAACTAGTTGCACCAGCTCCAACCCCACAGGACGAATCAGCAGAGACTTTGGCCGAGTTGGAGAGCCATCTAGAGTGCCTGATAGGGGACATTCCCGAGACCAGCATAGACGACATCCCTCGTCGACTTCAGCGCTATATGATTGGAGTCCCCGGACCTTTTAGGAGGTTCCTTTGCAAGGTGGCCCATGTAGTGGTTTCGTATCGAGATCATCACTAGTGATGGGATGATCGCTTATTGTAGTCACACATGACATTTTTCTTTTTGTACCTATCATTTTTTCCAATCATAAGGTGTTTTTCAACCTATGATCGAGGACGATGTATTTTTTCACACTCCTATATATATGATATCGTTATTACTAGCTTGTCTTGTTAAACATGTTATGGAATGTTTTTAAATTTACTTGTATGATTATTGCACATGTCTACTTAACATTTGAGAAGCAATTGCATCTGCTAATGTATTTCAAGATCTTGGAATATGCTGATATTCAATATAGTCAAATTCATGTTCCAAGAGATGCACTCTCAAAAATAATCTTAATAAAATTGGATTTCTAATGGAAATACTCTATTAAGCTATAATACAACGAGTTCAAAATCTAACCTCACTTTCAAACTCCGAATCCCAAATGAAATAGATTCAGATAATATTGCACCACTGCACTATACTCTGCAATGTTGTTCGTTGTTTGACCGAGGCTTACCCCATGCATAGATACCAACTCGTCAGAGGGCAAATAGATAACCCAAGCTGCGGAAGAAATATTCCGGGTACTATGACAAGCACCATCAGTGAAACCAATATATGTTTGGAGAGGCATCGACCTCTGCGACATCAAACGTAAAACCAAGATAAGCAGGAATAACGATGGAAAACTCACTCTCTAAGCTATGCACACTTTAATCTAAAACACACCAGCTAGAAGGAAAACTAACCTAACTAAAAAATCTCCACACTCGTTTTAGGCATAATACCTCTTCAGGTAAAGACCATTTCTGGGTTTACCTAAAGAGACCCCGTCAAAGTCTACCAATTCATAGGCCCCTTTCGCTAGCTTTCGCTTAACAACAAAGGGACCATGCCACATAGGCACGAGTTTTCCAGTGCCTAATTTATCATTTGCTTGATCCTACAAAAGGACTAGATGTCCTTCCGAAAAATTTCAAGGGGTCACATTTCAATCATACTGAGCTTTAATACGTTTGGCATGAGATTCAATCGCTAATGCAGCATCGCGGCGATTCTCATCTAGTTGAGCTAAGAAATATTCTGTGTACTACGACAAGCGCAATTAGCAAAACCAATATATGTTTGGACGTCGACATTTGCGACATCAAACGTAAAACCAAGATAAGCAGGAATAATGACGGAAAACTCAATCTCTAAGCTATGCGCACTTTAATCTAAAACACACCAGCTAGAAGAAAAACTAACCTAACTAAAAAATCTCCACACTCGTTTTAAGCATAATACCTCTTCAGGTAAAGACCATTTCTGGGTTTACCTAAAGATACCTCGTCAAAGTCTACCAGTTCATAGGCCCCTTTCGCTAGCTTTCGCTTGACAACAAAGGGACGATGCCACATAGGCACGAATTTCCAGCGCTTAATTTATCATTTGCTTGATCGTAGAAAAGGACTAGATCTCCTTCCGAAAAATTTCGAGGGTTCACATTTCGATCATACTAAGCTTTAATACGTTTGGCATGAGATTCGATCGCTAATGCAGCATCACGGCGATTCTCATCTAGCTGAGCTAAGTATAATAAACGTCTTTCCTCTTCGGAAGTAGCTGGAAGTAATTCGATGGCCTTTCGCAATGACGGGATTTCACACTCAATAGGTAACACAGCTTCCAAACCATAAACTAGTTGGAAAGGAGTGAACCCTGTTGATGTTTTGACTGAGGTTCAGTATGCCCATAGCGCTGAAAATAACATGTTATGCCAATTCGACCAATGAATCCCAATGATTTGTCGGATCATGATGACTAAAACTTTGTTGATGGCTTCAACCAAGCCATTAGCTTGTGGATAATAAGGAGTTGAACTGTCGTGACGCAAGCCAAGCTGGTCTGTAAGTTCTGTCATCATAACGTTTCGAAAATGACGCTCATGGTCAGTGATAATCACTTGTGGAACACCAAACCTAGCAATTATATGATTGAATACGAAAATTGTAGTTGTTTTGCCGTCTGCCTCAAATGTAGGCATCGCCTCGGCCCACTTGGTAAAATAATCTACCGCAAGGATAATATAGGCATGCCCCCCAGCCGAGTGAGGGTTACATGTAATAAAATCGATACCCCATTTGGCGAAAGGACCAACAGAAATTATAGGGTGAAGAGGAGTAGGTGGAGCGCGCATCTTTCGATAAAAAATTTGACAATTGTGGCATTTTTGGACGGCAGTAATACAATCTTTAAACAAAGATGGACAGAAATAGCCAGCGTGCAATATCTTTTGGGTAGTGGCATACCCAGACATATGACCGCCACATGCTCTAGAGTGACAGTCATTTAATACCCTTTCGGCTTCCTCATGAGTCAAACAATGTTGAAAGATAGAGTCTGCCCCCCAACGATAAAGATTATCTCCAATAATTTTGAATTGCTGGGATTGGAATCAGATTTTTCGACGGTCGGATCGTGAAATATTTGGCCAAAAGGTTTGGGTTTGGAGATAAGTGATGATATCTCCATACCACGGATCTAAAGTGCTGATTAGAAACAAGGATTTGTCCGCAACGGGCCCCTCTGCCATAGTTTTTGTATCAACACGCGGGAAGTCACACATAAGTTCCACAAAAACTAAAGATTTCTTTGACTTGGACTTTTCAAATTCCAAGTCAAACTCCTGCAAGATGACAATCCATTTGGAGGACTTGCCACCCAGCAAATGCTTGGTCAAAATATAGATCATAGGGTTGCAATCACAAATGACCGTAGTTTTGCGTAATAAAATGTAATGACGAAAACGTTGGACAGCTTGAACACCTATCAATGCCAATTTCTCCACATGTGAGTATTTTAGCTCAGTTGGATTTAACGTTCGACTAAGGTAATATATCACATGTTCCATACCGAATTCATCTTCCTGAACTAGCACCATTCCAATGGTGGAATAGGAAGCGGTGAGATACAAGAAGTAGTCCTGGTTGTAGTTGGGAGGATGCAACAGTGGTGCATGGGTCAACGCATGTTTTAACGAATCGAAAGATTTCTCAGCTATGTCATCCCAAAAGAATGAAGTATTTTGTTTCAACAACCAGATAAAACCCTTTGTGATCTCACCATTGTTAGGGAAAAATCGACGTAAAAAGTTTTCTTTCCCTTGCAAACTTTGGAGTTGGTGAAGACTCGAAGGAGGAGGCAATTTGATGATAGCTTCGACCTTCGAAGGATCGACGCGAATGCCGACTTTCGAAACAACAAATCCAAGCAATCGACCCATTTCAATGCAAAACACACACTTGTGGGGATTCAACTGAATTCCATAATGCCTACACCTCATGAAGATTGCTCGTAAATGGACGAGGTGATCAGCTTGATGTAAGGAATGAGCAGGCAAGTCATCGAGATAGGGTTGCACAATGTGTTTTATATCATGAAAAGCATAAGACATGGCCCGTTGAAAAGTTACGCCGACGTTCTTCAGGGCAAAAGGTAATTTGCAATAAGCAAATGTCCCCCATGGACAAATGAATGCCATTTTTGGTTGATCGGCAGGCAGAATATTGATTTGATTGTATCCGGAAAAGCCATCCATAAAGGAGAAAATTTCACTACCGGCACAATCATCAATAATTTGATCGATATAGGGAGTAGGGTAATTGTCCTTTGGACATGCTTGATTAATGTCCCTATAGTTGATACATATTCTTATTGTCCCTTGCTTTTTGATCACGGGAACAATATTCGATACCCAATCCATTAACGGGATTGGATAAATGAAACCTGCTTTTAATATTTTTTCAACTTCTGCTTTAATTGCAGCAACTTTTATTGGGTGAATCTAACGCAGACGTTGCCGAACGGGTTTAGCGTCCGGGTAGGTTTTAATTTCATGAACTACGATTGCTGGGTCAATTCCTGGCATTTCCTCACAAGACCAAGAAAACACGTCGCGGAATTCTTGAAATAGGGCCTTGTATGTTTTAATTTCACTGTCCGTACAAGAGGCACCTATATGAACGTTTTCAACAATTTCGGGCTTAACTGAAATGTCAAGGGGAATAGTTCTAGAAATATTTCCCAAATTTAACTCGGAATCAGGATGTTTCATTGGATTCTGAGCATCCTTAACATATTCAGTTGTAAAGATTGATGAAAAATCATTTTCAAAACGATCGCTCTTGGGTAAAAACGAAGATATGTGATGTAGATCTTCCCATGGTAACTCATTTGCACATAGGATTTCACAAATTTGCTCATCTGATTGAACAAGTTCGGAAAATGTTCTTAATCCCGAGTTTGATGTTGAAAATGACTCTTCATGGACCTCGTTCATTAAGTCAATTCTGGTTAATGTTTGGTCGGAAAATGACTGCACGGTCTGATATGAAAGTTCGTACAAACTCAAAGGCATAAGAGTACCAAATGAGTCTATCTCAGTTTCAGAAGGTATGATCCAAGGATCATCATTAACAATGGTTCCTGATGAAATCATATGAATGGTTGCAGTAGAAGATGATGCGTTGATAGGAGGGAAAGGAAAAGTGCCCAGTAAACCGGAATCTTTAACTAACCCTACACCAACATCCTTATAAAGGATCGTCGCTTTGCCAACATGCTGAATGCTCTCAGCAGAGGCTGGGTCGGATGAAAAGTATGACAACTGGTTTATAGTTACGATCTTTCCATTGTGAGGGAACTTTATAAGTCGAAATACCGATGAGACAACAGCTGTCATAGCGTAAGACCAACTACGACCCAAGAGAAGGTTGTAATCTAGAGGGGCATCAACCACCTCCACATCTAGATTAACAGTTTTACCTTCAACCCCTATAGGTAGATCCTATAAAATGCCGAAAGGATGAAACCCACAGCCATCAAAGGCCTTAAGAATTGTCAGGGACTGATTTAATGAAGGAGAACCAAGCGATCTCCAACACTGTATCGACATAATGCATGTGGAAGCTCCCTCGTCAATCAAAGTCCTATGAACAGGTCTGTTTTTGACTATCACTGGAATCTGGACAACCATTTGATGAGGTAGATGCGGTGCACTATTTTCTAGATCAAAGATTATAAGGTTCGGGTCCTGAGCGTCAATAGCTCCTATAGCTGATAAAAGTAATTTGCGTTGTGCTGGACATGACTGCAACACTTCCAAAGCCGACATTGTTGAGGGTGAAACAGCTAAATCCTCAATAATGTTATAGTTCTGAGCCGCTCTCGCATGTGGATTGAAAGCAGACTTTCGAAGTACACCCTTTGTCGGTGGTTTGATTACTAAGTCCGAGTTAGGTTTCTCGATCTGTAGTGGATCGGAACCAGGAGCTGAGGTTGATGGATTTGAATGAGAAGATTCTACTTCTTTACCATCAACAGGACTTTTACTGCCATAATCTTGCGATTGAGTCGCAATCCTTACATGGGACATCATCAATATGGGTTCTTCATTGGCACTGGAGGATGAACCTATCATCTTACTATCTTGAGCTGGAAAAGGGTCCTTCAAGACAACAGGAGTTTGGGAACCTTTGACAATTTTTGCAACTTTTGCCCGATGAGGGCAGTCTCTCGTATAGTGGTCTTCATCGCAGATGAGACACGGATAATGAGGTTTGTGTTTTTCATCAGTGGGTTCCGCTTTTTCGGGTTTCTCTTTTGAATTTTTCTCTTTATTCTTCTTCTTCCCTTTCTTCTTACCACCGGTTTTTGATTTAGCTATAGATGACTCTGCAACGTGAATATCAGCGGAAAGTTCGACGGAAGACTCTCCTATCGGGGAATCTGGCAAGGTTATTATAGGAGAAGAATTCTTAGAAGACTTCTTCTTACTTTTGGTATTTACCGTGCCAATCATACCATCAGTGGCAGGAGACCCTGAAGGAGTAGCAGCAATTTGATTTTTATTGGGTAGGTTGGGGATCTTCTCGTGTAACGTACCTCACTGAGTGTAAACTAAATCAAGGTACTATGCTTGAGCAATGACTTGCTCTTCAGTAACTACTCCGGCTTTAGCTACATCTTTAGTGATCTTGGGTAGTAATGATTTGACAAACCATTCAGCTAGGATTTGATCCGGAATATAAACTTTCACTAAACGTCGTCGACGTCTCCATTCATGGATATGATCTGAGATGTAAGTGGACGTCGACTACTTTAACAAAGTTAATAGCTCCGTGCCATTGTCATATCTGACTGGCAACTGAAAATGAGTTAAAAATGAGGTAGCTAACTGACTAAAATTATAAAAAGTGGCTCGCAGTAATTCGATATACCATTTGGCTGCAAGACCAATTAGAGTGTGTTGAAAAAGACGTAAACGAATAGAATCATCTGAAATGGAGTTAGACACACACTAGAGATGATAATTCATCACATGGTTCGACGAGTCCTCTCCTGGTTTACCTTTGCATTTAGGAATATCACTGGCAACTTATGCGGCATTGGTGGCCAATACGGAAGATAGTTAATTGGATCGTTCGTAAGGCGCGTCAAGTCAGGCAAGTCCAAAGTTGCGATAAATGGTAACTGACGATTAGGGTCCCTAAAACTTGAGGTCTGCAGACCAGCCCCACGAGGAGGATATCCAGGATAACTAGGAATGGGAATCGCATTCGGGATATTTTGAACTCCTGGAAAACCAGGATTAACCGGGCCATACTGGGGTTGCGCAGGTTGTTGATATGTATACCCAGGGTACGGTTGATACTAATAGGTTGGTTTCTGCGCAGCAGGACCGTATTGATAATGTCCTTGGTACGGAGGTTGATTAAATTAAGGTTGAGAGGTGACAACAGTACTTCCTAAAGGCATCTGAACCGAAGTCTGGACCGTAGATCCAGACTGAGGTAAAGATGTATGAGGAGTAGATATAGGAACAGTAGAAACTGGAGCTACGGATACTCCAGAATAAGGTGGGGTAGATGGAGTAGATGTTGCAGTAGTTGCTGTTGGATACCTATACCAATAGGTTTCATATTTCATGATTGGCAAATCCAAATGCCAAATATGATCTGCTTTGCTGAGTCAAAGATCCCATATTTCCTAAGGAAAGGCAAGGTGTGTACATGCCTGCAGCTTTATTAAATTTTGATCGATGGTCCAACAGTCTAATCTGGATCATGCCATGTTTCAATTTTCTGTTGTAGAATAGAGAAAGAAGTCTATCCAAACTGTTTAATCTTGGCAGACCAGTAGTTAGACAGAGAAGCTAAGGTTCCCAACTGCTTAATCTGGGGCCTTGGAAGAAATAAGGGTAGTACTAGATAGGACATCAAAGGAAAAAGCCAATGGAAAAGAAAAGGCACATAAAGGGTCTGCAAGTCTAAGTGCACCCTCCAAGAAGAAACAAAAAATGTTAGACAAGTAGATGGGTAGGTAGATGGGGTTGCAGAAATGGAGAGCCACCACCAATTGGCCTATTAAGTGAAAAAACTTATCTCACTCGGGTTGTGGGCATCAAAGGAAAGAGATGGAAGGCAAGCACTGGAAGCATGTCTAACTTCCCCAGTTTCTCCAAGGTCATTCCTTACTAACACCCCCAAGGGCCTTGAGACCTGCTCAGGTGTCCAGTTCCAATCCATGACATCACAAACCACTTGGTCAAAACATGGAGTTCAAGCATGAAAAGAAGCCACATTTCTTGTGTAGAAACATCCTTTTCCATCATTCTTCATTTATCCTCAATACCCTAAGTTAAGTTTCATTTTGACTTGGCTTCAACCCTTCATTCACCTCACAAACCATATTAATCACTAACCTATAATTTGGATCCCTGACTTCTCCCTCCCCCAAGTGCTATAGCCATATCCCTTCCTTGGGAAATGTTAACCCCTCAAGGGTTAGTATTAGCCCTAAAAACCTCCTAAACAACTATGGATTCAAGAAAAACTATGGTTAAAGAGCAAAATCACTTTCCCCGCCCTCATTTACCATTTTCCCACTTTTCTCCGCCCTAAACCCTTTACTATAAAGTTTTGAAATAAAAGCTTTTTAATAAAAATTCGTTTAATAAACCCGAAAAACCCATAACCTAAGGTTCTAAACCCACCCCGCGCCCATTTATTAAACGTTTATTTTATTAATCGGGCGGGTCCCCTGTTATTAAAGTGCCAACATATTCCCTGAAATCATCCACCTATGTGCAGGGAACTATGACCAAAAACTCAGGGCTGTGAAATCTCCATCTGGGAGCATCCTCTTCTATGTAACTCCAGACTCCATCAACCAGATGCTCAACTACAAACAGACCCAGTTGCTATACCTCTTCTCCATGAACTATTTGTTGGATGAAGGCTCTAGACTTTCTGATTCAGACATTGCTGCCATAGCTAGGAAATTCATGAAGGCAGAGTGCCAGCCCTCTGGGCCACCTCCTTTCTCCTATGAAGATTTCAATGAGGTTGGCAAGCTACTGATAGACATGCTGACCTCTGTGCTGGGGTTCACCACCAGCAAACATGTTGATATAACTGTGTTGGTCATGCTCTCTGCATACAACCTGATGAAGCCCCCTGCTATGAAATACAACTACGCCAAGTACATTGCCAATAAGATACATGATCAATTGACAAGGCTGGACAGGGAGGCAATATTCAGATATTCCTCATACATTTATCACTTATTCTTATACTACCAGACAAATATCTTCCAATTCTCAATCAAGAAGCTAGACTCACAGGGTGAGAGAAGGTCTGTAATCTTCTGGTCTTCAGTCTTCCATCAAGTACAGAATTCCCCTTACTCTTACTGTGAATTCATTGATCAGTTTGTATATCCGGTTACATGCCTCTTGAAGAGGACACCTCCTATCAGATTGTCCAAAGATATGCAAAAGATCTTGCAGTTGTCCAGAAGCTACAAGATTGGTGATTGGTACTTGTACCAAAACCACACTGTCATCTGAATTTATGGCTGCGAGCTCTGTCCCTACAGGCTCCCAAAGTATGTCCCTATGAGGCTATTTGCCCTGGAGTATTATAGGAAGCTTATAAACTCCGACCTAACACACTTTCACAGTGCCAAGAAGAAGGCCAACCTAAATTTCAGAGATCACTTAGGCCCATTTACAATGAACAAAAAAGATGGTTGGCAAGAAGCTGACCAAATACTAGGACAGCAGCTCAAACTTAAGAGAAGATTCCGGTGGGTCCCTTATGACCCTGAAGGTTTCATCAGTGCAAGGAGGGTTAAATATAGGCTGCTAGCCTATAAACATGCCCCACTCCCTCAAGTACAACATTTTGCTAATCAAGATGAATGGGTGCCTGGATCAATAGTAGAGGAATTGACTCAGGAATAAATAATGGAGCAAAATGTAAAGGACTTGGAAAAAACTCTTGACTTGGACTCTTGTCAACAGGTCTTCAAGCAACCAGTCCAAGCAAGAGAAGGTACCTCTACTGCCCCAACAACACAGGACATCCAACAGGCTCTAGTAACAAAAACCACCACAAAAGGAAAAGAGAAGATGGATGAACAACAGGAGACAGAAACAGGGCAGCCTAGTACTTCTAAAGACCAGCAAACAGGATAGGCCCCTCCTCTGCAAACTGAACAAACCCAAAACCCAGTTTTGCAGACCCCTCTAAATGATGAGAGAGGGAAGAAGAGAGACAGAGAAGAAATCACACCTCCCACAGGGTCATCACAGCAACCAGAGGCCAAGAGGTCGAGGGTAGACCCTGAAGTGGAAGGAGACATAAGTGAAGAGCTGGCAGAAAGCCAAAGCAAGGAAAGACAGACGAGCCAACAGACTGCCACTAGCTCATTTCATCTAGAACAAGCTCAGCAGCACACCGTGGAGTTGTCTTGCTCCAGACAGCAGGGCAAGAAACCAGCCACAGTCAAAGAGGGTTTCAAGGAGATCAAGGCACAAAATGAGCTACTACGAGTGCAGCTCTATGAGCAGTTCTTGAACACAACCCCAGCCAAAAAGAAAAGATTAATGGCTGCCTTTGATTTCAAGGAAGAAAAGATGATCTTCACTCATCTAAAGCCCAAGGTTCCACACCCAAAGACCACATCAGATTATTACAAAACTAATCTAGAGGTCTTTGCCCAAGACATACACCCCATGGACCAAATTGAGTTACACAAGCAAACTGGGGAGATGGTGTATGCAACACTTGCTGATAAGGCAATGTTGGCCCATCAACTAAAGGAGTCCCTGAAAAACACAAACAGACAGCTTGATTTGGAAAGGCTGTCCTCCTCCGCCAAAGATAACAGAATAAAGACTCTGGAGGATATAATTATTGATTTGGGACATGATCCCAAAGATCCAAAGGGTGTTAGAGCCCTTATGAAGAAAAAGGAGGATGATATAGCTGCATTGAGGAAACAGGCAAAATTGCCTCCTACCATCCATCCTGACACAGCAGAGCTTGCATAAGAAAAATAGGTGGACAATGCTATGGAGCTGCTCCTAGTCATGAACCAAAGGATACTGCAGATGGAAGTAGAGTTAGAAAAGGCTATACAGGACAAGCAAGGGGAATCTGCCTCCCAGCCACCTCAAACCTCAACAAACCTTCAATCTGCCCCTCCAGCACAAGTAGCAGCAGCCCCTCCTACTGCTCCAGCACCTACCATAGCCACATCAGCAACTGGAGCAACAATGGAAGCCACAGTAGCAGCAGAATCCAACCTGGGCATGGAAGAATTAATGAAAGTTGTTAAAGAGCTGGAGAATCAAGTCACAGAAATAAATATTGCCAAAGAAAAACTGGCCAAGCTAGAGGCCAGTTATGACAAGTCAAAGATGACTGTGGCAGAAAAACAAAGGGAAATAAAGGCCTTGGAGGCCAAGGTAAAAACTCTAGAAAAAGAGTTGATGCTAGGCAATACCCTAGCAGAAATAAAAAAGATTATTTGGGCCAAGATTGGCCAATCTATGCAGGACCAATGGAGGTCCATTCAAGAAATTTTTGAACAGGTGGAGCTGATAGAGATAGCTCATGTAGAGATTCAGAGAGCTAGGACAGCCCTGGGAATAATGCCTGAGCAGGCCACCAAAATGATTCACTTTCTGAATAACCGCACTAGGGAAGAATTGGCTGCTCTACAAATAGGAAGCAGAACAGACACAATCCTCACTGCCAAAAAGGTACTAACATTGAGGAATTTCACTCAGACACTGGAGAGGAAGTGTCAGGAAATGAAGGTTGAAATAGATGAATTCAGAGCCAAAATGGCTATTTTACAGGATAAAGG
>APFE031606606.1:2918-30937 GCA_000404065.3 Pinus taeda
ATATTTTACAATTCAGAAAAGAGCTTAAAGAGGACTCGTCCTAGAGGAACGAGTGGTATAAAGGGTAGCAACTAGTTCCAGTAATGGTGGAACTGCTCAAAACATGTAATGGTTAAGAGGCTGGCTAATAAAACCACTCATCGTTGCGGTCCCTCAGGAAAGGAAAATCAACCAAGTGAAAGCATATGATCAGCCAAAGAGATGGCGGCGATGGAATGAAAACAACCAAGGCTCATCTAGCAGAATTTAGTGGATAAAAACAACAATCACGAGATGTAAATCGGGTATGGGTTCATTTTTACACGAGCTTGAGCCATAGAGAACTCTGCTTGGATTCGATTTAATTTTTATGCAAGCTTGAAACGAAAAACTATGCTTGTTATAAGTTCGCATGCCCCTAGCATAATGACTCAAATCAAGGTACATGCCCCCCAAGCTTCATTGCATTCAACCAGGTGGATGGAATGAAGGTTCACTTTCGAGATCTTGGAAAGACTCGACTTGGAAAGGGAGTTTTTTCATTTTTAGGTGAGGTTGACATAGTAAAAGAACTATCCTCAAAAACCCTTGTTTCATTTTTTGACGAGCTCGACACAACTATGATCATGACTCCTTGTTTCATTTTTTAACGAGGTTGACACAAGAAAAAACTATCCTTGAGACATCGAGTTTCATTTTTTAACGAGGTTGAGACAGGAATAAACTATCCTCACGACTCCTTGTTTCATTTTTTAACGAGGTTGATACAGGAACAAACTATCCTCGTAACTCTGGTTTCATTTTTTAACAAGGTTGAGACAGGAAAGAACTATCCTCGTGATGGATCAGGAATTAGAAAACGACTGTACAACCTGATATGCAATTTCAAAGGTATTCAAAGGCATTGCACCATCAAATGAATCCACCTCAGAATTGGAAGGTATGATTTGAGGATCATCAAAAGCAATAGTGTTCGATGAAATCATATTAATAGTTGCAATAGAAGGTGATATGTTAGGAGGAGGGAAGGAAAAAGTTCCCAGTAAACCAGAATCTTTAATCAAACCTACTCCAACATCCTTGTAAGGGATAGTCATTTTACTGATGTGCTGAACGCTATCTGTAGAGCCCGGGTTAGATGAGAAATAACTCAGCTGATCTATCGTAACGATCTTTCCATTATGAGGAAACTTAATAAGCCGAAAGGTCGATGAAACAATAGTAGTCATAGCGTAAGACCAACTGTGCCCAAGAGAAGGTTGTAATCTAGAGGGGCATCAACCACTTCCACATCTAGATTTACAGTTTTGCCTTCGAAACCTATAGGTAAATCTTCCAAAATACCAAAAGGATGGAACCCTCAACCATCAAAATCCTTTAGAATTGTCGAAGACTGATTGAATGTAGGAGAACCAAGAAATATCCAACACTGGATCAACATAATCCACATAGAAGCCCCTTCATCAATCACAGTCAAAAAGCAAGGTTTGTTTTTAACTAGCACTGGAATTTGGAAAGCCATTTGATGAAGAAGGCAGGGTGTACTATTCTCTAAATCAAATATTATTAGGTTCAAATATTGAATATCGATAGCTCCTATAGAAAATAATAGTAATTTATGCTGTGCTGGGCATGATTAAAGCACTTCCAAATCCGACATTGCTGAAGGGGTAATGGCTAAGTCTTCAACAATGTTATAATTTTGAGCAGCTCTCGCATGTGGATTGAAAGCTAATTTCTAAAATATACCTTTAGCAAGCGGTTTAGTTACTAAGTCTGGCTTGGGTTTTTCGATCTATAGTGGATCAGAACCAAGAGGAGGTGTTGTTGATGTGTTTGAATTAGAAGATTCTGCTTCTTTACCACCAACAATATTTTTACTACCATAATCTTGCGATCGCATCACAATCCTGACATGAGACATCATAATAATGGGTTCTTATGAAGTATTCAAGGAAGAAGCAACCATCTTACTATCTTGAGTAGGAGAAGGATCCTTCAAGACAGCAGGCATTTGAGAACCTTTAAAAAATTTCGAAAACTCTGCTCGATATGGTCATTCTTTGGTAAAATGATCCTCATCGCAAATGAAACAAGGATAACGAGGTTTTTGTTTTTCATCAATAGATTAATTTTTATTTGTTTTATCTTTTGAATTTTGATTGTTTTTATTCTTCCCCTTCTCTTTACTATCGGATTTAGTCATAGATGAATCTACAACATGGACGTTGGCAAAAACTTCAGCAGAAGAATCTCCTTTCGGGGAATTAGGTAAAGTTATTGTAGGAGAAGATTTCTTTGAAGATTTCTTCTTGCTTTTAATACTAACTAAACCAATCATACCATCAGTGACATGAGACCCTGAAGGAGCTGTAGTTTTTGGAAGATCAAGGATTTTTTCATGTAAAGTACCTTACAACATATAAACGAGGTCAAGGTACTGAGCCTAAGCAATCACTTGTTCTTCAGTAACAACTCCTACCTTAGCTACATCTTCAATGATTTTAGGTAACAATGATTTAATGAACCATTCCGCTAAAATTTGATCTAGAATGAAAACTTTCACCAAACTCCATCTACATTGCCATTCATGAATATGATCAAAAATATATGTTGACATGGATTGTTTTAGTGAAGTTAACAGTTCTGTGCCATTGTCGTATCTGACAGGCAACTAAAAATGAGTTAAGAAAGAAGTGGCTAACTGACTGAAATTATAAAAAGATCCTTGTGGTAACTCAATGTACCATTTGGCGGTAAGACCAATAAGAGTTCTTTGAAAAAGATGCAATCAAATTGAATCATCAATGATAGAATTAGATGCACACTAGAGGTGATAAGTCATAACATGATTTTTTGGATCCTCCCCTGACTTACCCTCGAATTTATGGATATCACTGGGAAACTTATTAGGCATTGGCGGCTAATACGGAAGATATTAAATTGGATCATTCTGAAGGCACGACAAATCAGGTAAATCCAAAGTTGCAATAGATGGTAACTGATGGTTAGGTTTTTGAAAACCTTGTGTAATGAGACTAGCTCTAGGAGGAGGATATCTAGGATATCACTACCCTTCCCTTCCAATATGGTCGCGGGATCCTTTCCTTTGTATGGAAGCTGGGAAATGCAATGAATCAAGTCTGCCATGATGGGGATGGGCTCCTCCAGCCATAAATACCCATCATGCACTAGACAGAGTAGCTGCCTGATGATGAAAATGGTTATTGTGGCGCGGTGGAAATGCGACATCCATAGTAGGTTCAGCAGCCCGGCCTTTTCCACACCGTGCAACCACTTCTACAACTCTAATGTTGTCACCACCCCCGCGGTGTTCTAATTCATGAGGTTTCTGGTCTCAAGGTGAGGGAACTTCTCGCAGTCAGCGAGGTCCCGATCTTCAAATTTCATGGTCAACATGCAGCCCAGGTGCGTGCCTTCAAACATAATGCAATATGGGAGGAGCGGGATCTGGAACGAACTCTTGGTCTCGTCCAGGTCCTTGGGCACTTTTCCCTTCCCTTTTCACGGGGGGACATAGGTGGGTAGTTTAGTCACCGAATGCACAAGTTGAGTATATACCTCCATGGATTCATCTTCTTCTTATATGATGAGAAGCTCCTGCAAATCTTCTTCTTCTTTATCTGTTTCTATAGTGACATCTTTCCCCTTCTCTTCCATTGACAGTTTGTTGTGCAGCAGGTTCCAGGGGGACATGTGTACGGGAGCCATTGCTTGTTTATCCTTCTTGGGTCTTGACATGCATGGTGATTTTGAGATTTCAGCCACAATCCCGGTGCCTTCTGGAACATCCTCCATGGTTAGGGCCTGCGCGGCCTCGTCGATAGTCACCTCTTCTATCCCCATACCTCCTTAGTTGTTGTCATTGTAGTTGTGCATCAATCTATCACTCACAAATTCAGGGGCTTAATCAATGCTCGGCTCACGATACTTAGGGCTATGCTCAATCGCTCAATTTTCAAATGACCAAGTGCTATTTGCTGGGTATCCGTTTGTATTTTATACTTATTTTTTAATTTGAATTAGATTGTTCCCCCAATTCCAGTATATTAATTCTTTCTTGGCAGCAGACTTTCCCAAATCTTGCCCATAAATCACATCTTAAATGCCTGTCGCCCACTCCATTTTCCCTCAAGTAGAGCATCCCATTGTGAATAGTGACTTCAACGGTCACTTCCTGGCTAGCTTGCACGGCAGCGCAACCCCCCGTGTGTGGTCGCAGACCTTGTGACTCTCTGCTTCTACGTGCATCTCCAATATCGTGCAGCTCTCGTGCAGAATAGTTTATAGTCCCTCGCTCCCTTCCAACTGCTTAGAGCATTAATACCATCCTTCCCTAGTTTAGTCAGGTGGTCGCACTATCCGTGTGGAGTTCCATCATGTCCTCTATCATGGTTCCTTGAGAATCCCCACCTTGTATTGTTATAGTCGACATCATGCACTTCACCATTTGCAATGCGCTACGTCACTATGTTTAGCAATATGCGGTCCAAGCCAAGGCATCAAACTCATCAATTTACGGCAATAGACCTTAACCTTGTCATCGTGATCGCAAGCCTCCTACCTTACCATTCTAGTCTTTTTACCGAGAAAGTATTTTTTATTTTTTCCTCCATCTTCTTGACTTTTGCGTCCATCAAAGTGATTTTCTTCCTTAACCGTACCCTTGCTTCTTCAAGTTCATAGAGTCTAAGGTTTCCCTATTGGATTTCCTCCTCAAGTCCCATGCGTTCTATTTCTTGTGGTTGTGTGATCCCTCCTTTTCGAGCTTCGCGAACCATTGTATCTATGGGTGCTACTGTGTGGGGTCTAGGTTTCGATTGCTCCATAGGGATGACAACATCTACTTCATACTTCAGTTTTGGAAGTGCCCACGTGGTCAAGGTTTTGCACATTGTCCTATAAGTCCATAAAACCACTGGTACAAGCAGGCCCCATTCAGTGCATTTCACTTAGTAGACGGTGTTCAGTACTTCGCCTAATTTTTCAAAGGCTTCCACGCAGATAATCTTTGGCGTGCTTGGTCTTATCATACTTCTTGGTGGTCGTTTGCACCATTGTATTGCCTTCTCCTTCTTGTTGGTCAAGTTCCCTATCGCGAGGACAGTGTGCGTTCGTGCAGGTTGCGCACCATACACCTGAACCCATCTGGAGAGGAGGGTGCGCAGGCTGTTTCATCCATCATACCCAGCTTTCATCCGCATCTGAGGCTTTCCAAACCACATGAGCATCATACTTCTGCATTTGCACCAGTCCTCAAAACTTCTTTGATGTGTACCCCACCATCTTGCAGGCGTAGCTACCAGTACCCATTTCAGAGCGTCAAAACATTGTTGTTTCAGTACCTTTTCTTCAAATTGTTTTAAGAAATCATCCACCTCAGTCAATCCATCATACACAGGTAGATCTCTTACCTCTAATGTCATGCAGCGCAATGACCTTGTCATCATGTTGCAGTTAAGCGTGGTTACCTCGTGTAACTGGTTCTTCCACCATTCTTTCTCCTCGTCTAAATTTGAGGTGCAGGAGCTTTTGTGCTCCACGAAATCCTACCATCCACTATTGGATTCACCCAATCCTGCTCTCATGTGGTTATCTTGTAGAAACAATCATCGCTCTCGTAGTCGCGCACCGGCTCTGTGTAGTGCGATCCTTCCGTAGGGTCTAAAGGTACCACTATGTGTAGTGACTTTTTCTCGAAAATCATCTTGCGCTTCTTTAGATTTATCACTCCATTCATGTCAATGAACTAATCTATTCCTAGTAGCATGGGATAGGGATTGTTGTCATCAACAACCTCTATCACTTTGATATCTACAAGCGTGCTCACACCTTCGATATCCACCATTATTCCGTGCAATCTAACCATGGGTTGGATCTTTTTCCAGCTCTCCATTCCCAATTAAATAGGAGACCATTGTAATGCAGGCCTACCCATGCACTCCCATGTCTGCTTTGGCAGGATATTTACGTCCGATCCTAGATCGAAAATCACTTGATCCATTTCATATTCCCCGATCTATGTGGTCAATCTCATCTCCCTTCCTGGTCACGTTGTGTCCTTTCCGAACTTCCGGACTACGCATGGCTCTCCTGGTCCAACACATCTAGTGATGAGTTCTTGAAGTCCCTTCACTGCTTTGCTATCATGTTGCAGCTTCATGCATGTCTCAAAAAATGTAGTGAGCATTGACAGGTCCATTTTCAGTTCCAGTTTGTCTTTACTTCCTGAAGTGCAAGCATCCGTGAAGCTCTTCTTGGCCTCCATGAATGTCTCAACAAACTCTAAATAAAATTTTGGTTCCTTTGTTGGAGCCTTGAGGACCCATGCACTCTCTTCAGGTTGCTTGCCTTTGTCATCTCCTATCGTGATACCACTTTGGAGCACGATATTTACATTCGGGTCTTCCTCACGTGGCTCAGACCTCATCATTTGTAGGTTCTAAGTCAGGGGAGGTTGGAGTGCTCCTTTATTGTGCAACCATGCTATCAGTGTGGGATAGTCCTATATCTCATGATAAAAATGAGTAT
The DNA here is from genome assembly GCA_000404065.3 of Pinus taeda. Lineage (NCBI taxonomy): Eukaryota > Viridiplantae > Streptophyta > Pinopsida > Pinales > Pinaceae > Pinus > Pinus taeda. The sequence continues at coordinate 9,450 of APFE031606606.1, forward strand.
AATATAAGCATGATGGTCTCATTGGATTTGTATAATCGGGGAACATAATGCCCTGGCCATCCACAACTGTAACATATCAACTATCTGTGACCTCTTCCTAGTCCCATTCCACCTCGACCTAGTCTGTGCCCCTAAAATCCAATGTGCACCATCCCTGCATTTTGATTGAGGGACCGTGTTTCGGTCTAAACTCTATAGGTAGGAGTTTGATCCATCATTAGTTCATAACTCATACAGGTGCGTTTATAATGGCCTACTGACCTACAAAAATTACAAAACAATTGTCGAGAACTTTGTTTATACTTCTGTAATAAATGACAGTTATATGTAGCATGCTTCCCTCCTATCTGACAAATCACACAAAATAATGCAGGCGCCATGCTCGGTCCTTCTTATGCCTCTGGTCTCAATGGCAATGGTCCTCCTATTGCCAGGTAGTTCGCAAATACTGGACATGGTCCTTGTCATGTCCCTGGCCTTTGCAATTTACGCACCATACCTCCTCACGTGCTTATGGGTGAGCAGTCCTATCTTGTCTCAAACTCTGCATCTCAAGGCACAAGTTTTTCAACTGTGCATGGATCTATTGGACTCCTAGATTAGGATCTTGTATCAAGGTCTCATGCAGTGTCATTGCGATCTCCACAGCCTCGGCCTGAGTGGATAGATTCTGTTGTGATAGCACGTTCCTTAGATGCAACGTTAGCAATGCTACAAACCATGCATAGTGTTGCCCATCTGTCAAGGTCATGTTGGCTTCCTGAATCATACACTTTAGTCTCTGATCTAGCTCCCAGGGGGTCTCGCCTCGAAGCATCGTGATTTCCTTAAATCTAATAATTGATTGTGTCTCTAATTTTGGCCTAATAAATTCCCTGTTTAGAGAAACTAGGATATCCGCGATCCCTACGTTTGGATTTTCATTGGAGTGCTTAAAGTACCATATCAGTGCATGTTCCTGCATAGCACTGACTAGTGTTTCTTTCTTTATATTGTCATTTGTGACTCCCTGCACTTCCCATACAACCTTTACCACAAACCAAAACTGGTTCGGATCTTCATTCCCCACTCCTTTGAACACTGACAACTTTATCGTGCTCGCCATATTGAACTGTGGTGGTGGCGGTGGTGGTGTGGGAGAAAACTGGTAGTGGTATAGGTGGGGGTGGTATGCACAAAATTCACTGCTTTATCAGACTTATCACACTTCTTGTTGAAACTTTCGCAAGCACTTCCTTGCTTTCTCGTGGAGGTGAAATCAAGTGGCTGGACTCTAGTTCTATGCTGCCTTCATTTCTGTAGACCCTCCCACTCCACGTAGCCCCAAACATCAATTTATTTGCATAAGCCACTTTTCACATAGTGGCATTTTAATCCAAGTGTTCAAATATTTAACGTACTTACCTCACGGTCCTTTGAGGAAGCATCATTCTGAACTCGGTGATAAACCCTCCTATAACTCAATCAAGCCAATGGTCCATAGTGTGCATGATCTTATCTTCCGATGCTTCCAGTTTGCGCACCAACTCTCGAATCCACACAACGGTTTTGTCGAGCCTACACCTCCCTTGATTATCTGCTAGCTTCACGATCCACTCATACAACTCAAAGGGGAAGGATGCAAAGAAAATTTCATGGATTTTCGTATATAAGTAGCAATCTAACCACTCTTCTTTTGATAACCATGGATTCTTCTTTTCCTATGCCGCGAACTCGTGAATCTTCCTATCCAACCACTCTTCAATTTCTTTCTTTGTTAGATTCCAGTGACATGACATCAGAAATTTCTTATGTAGATATTAGTCCCAGCAACAAAACCATTTGTTGGCTTATTGGGGCCTGACCTAGGTTCAGAGTTGAGTTAGCCAAACAAATTGTGGTACTACTGGCCCTTTTGGCAACAGTCTGCGGAGCGCGAACTGAGGTCTCACCCAAAGTAGTATGGGAGGGTGCTAGAACCAGGTTTCTACACCCTGGAGATGTCTGTTGAGTTCAAGCGGTCCGCGGTTTGACTCTGTGTGCAAGTCGCTTTGCACACTTTCTCGTACCTCATAGCCTGATATACTACCTTCACGCAGCCCTACTCGGGGGCCGAACGCTGCGCATTTGCGTTATTACCCAAGTCCTTACTGGTATTCTAAGGTTAGTTGATTTTTTTACCCTACTTGTGTGCTTTAAGTTATACTTAACAACATAAACCATTCATACAAGTGTGCATGGTAAATAAACAGTATATTTGAAAATTATATCAAAAATGCATTAACCCAAGAATGGATACACAAAATTTTAACAAACTTCTCTTTATTAATTCATTTTATGGTTGCAGATTCGACTCCTCCCTGCACACTCAGCTGCAGGGGTCCATGCACTCAGCTGCGGACTACTAGGCCTCTACACACTCAGCTATAGAGCCTTCTCCTACTCTACGAACCAAAGACACACTTCACTTCATTATTTAGACTCTTCCTTCTCTCTCTCTACTTCTTCTTCTCTTACACTTAGAGCTTCACTCTATTTATACAATCCCATTGTCTGCAGACCATGGGTAGGTCTATCCAGCCAACATTACATTACAAAAATAGGGTGGACAACCCTGTGACTCTATCATACTTTTTGTGCTCCGTGCTTGCAATTTGTGGCTCCGTGCTTGCAATTTGTGGACTTTACAAAAATATTGGATCAAGACTTGGGCTTTGAGCCCAAAACATGCTTTGGGGGGGGGGGGGGGGGGGTGGGGGGGGGGGTGGGGGTGGGGAATTCCATGCCCAACCAAAAACTAACATAATTCTAAGAAAATAGTTTAACTATAATATTGAATTAGATATAGAAGTGTTTAGTTGTTGATGATGATGATACGATGATGATGATGATGAATGTTCATTAACCCAATAATTAGTTTATCAAACTTTAAAGAACTAAATATCTTTTACGTTCATTTATAATATTATTTATATTTATATGCTAAAAGAGCAATAAGATTAGTGTCCCATGATGAAAGGCTTTTACATTACACACTATTTTAAAATTTTAGTTGTATATAAACCCCACTTCAATTATTATATTGTAACATTAATTATAAAGTAGATATATTATCATCACTTCCTATCTTTTATAATTTTAAATTCATACTAATTATTTTAAGAAAAAAATAAATATATATAAAACACCCCTTGGTGAAAAGTAAAACATTTAATCTACTTTTATCGCAAATTATGTGGTAAATCATGGGCTACACAGAAATCCTAAGTGAGAAACTTCAATATTTAAGTTATTTTAATTTTATATAAAAATAAAAGTATGAAAAATCTTGGAATTCATGAGAAAATACCCTAAATGAAAATTTTTCAGTTTCTAGACAGTTCATTCAGTTACTTCCTCCTTCCCTATAGACAAAACATATCAATAAGGACTAGAAGTCGAAGAGAAAAATGAGAGAGAGAGAGAGACCAAAGGCATCTAAAAGGAGGATGAAAAAAAAACTAAGAACCTTCCATAGGACATTGTCAAGGTAATTAGGACGCTGCTAGAAGGGTTTCCTTGAGATGGATGAGAGCTAGTGGAAGCCTTAAAGTTTGTAAGTTATCGGTTGGACTCGGTAGTCTCGAGGGCTATGAAAAAAGTGTTTATTACTAATTTTATGGGAATTGAAAAGGCTCGGAGGGAGAGTTGGACATAGTTTCCAACCTCATTGGTTGGGAGGAGGAATCTTCTTCCCAGTTGAATTCCCTGGTTGTCAAAATGGAATCAGATAAATACATTACTGATTTTGGAATCTATATTTATTTTGTATATAATTAAATTTTAATGAAATTTTAATGGTTATATGTTGACATGATCTTTTTAGAAATAAAGATATTATGGTGATAGTTTTAGATTTTATATTTCTGGGATTGGTAGGTTGTTGTAATAAATTTTTCATATACATCCTATCCATAGTGACTTGAAGATCGAGGTTTCGAACCTGCAACTAAGGTTCATCATGGTGCTAGTCAAATTATAGTTGCATTCAGTGGAAAATGATGAAATTTATGATATATTTGTAAATAAATAAAGATAGTTCTAAGAAAAGAATTTAAAGGGGTAATCACTGAATTAGAATGAGAGCAAGTGTTAAGTTGTTATAAATTAACCCTTCCAGAATGTGACTAAGTATGTAGTAAATAAATAACAAATTGGTGTGGTAAGTAATGGTCGAAGATGAACAAACCAATGTAGGAAAACAACTAAGTCATTGAGTTGGTCATTGTCACGCAATTAATTAGACTTGTAAAAGACAAAAGTAACTCATTCTACCAACAAATGAATCAAAATACACAATAATTAGTAAATTCAACCACATGTGTATGAAAAGAGAACTGGAAATAAACACTTAAGAATTGGATTAGATATTAGGCTAGGTCATTCTAACAACCCCATAAATAGTCCCAGGTTTGAGACGTGTATTATGAAAAATGGAATTGTTTTCCAGAAATTAACAAATACAAGTTCATACCTATGCTTATAAGGAGAAAAAAGAAAATAGTATAATTCTTTTATGGAAGTAGGTGCTTCATTGAATTAACATGATTAATAATAATTTGATGAAGGAAGCTAAGAAGGAATTTCGGAAGGTACTAAATATTAGGCAGAAAGTCTTTTTCTAGATAAAAAAATAGAATAAAAACAAAGTTCCTTTCACCATAAATGAATCGAAAAATTTAACAATACATGAGAACTTGGCAATAATTCTGGGTATTGAATGCCCTTAATAACAAAATTTACACAAAAGTATTCAAGTTTAGATTACAAAGAATATCGTATAACTATCAGGAATATTTTAGTAGACTTGGTCTCGTCCTGAGGAGGGCTAGGCTTTATAGCCATATCGAATCAAGTAAGAAAAACAAGTATTTCGTGCAACCAATGAACCAAATTAGATCCATCAAAGACTGGAAAAGAGCCATGACTGTATCAGGTCAGGAAAAATCTCTAAAAATTCCAAAAAAAGCGATCAAAAACACCCTGAACTAGTGGTAATGGCAGCCAACGTGCAACGACGAGGACCACAGTCAAAGCGCGCTGACCAAGGCCCATGGAGACTATGCAGGAGGTCAAAGTAGCCCTTGGGAGCCCCGGATTGGGAAAAGGAGGTGATTTTTGATGCAACCATCCTTCAACTGTCCGAAAGAGTTTCCTTTTGAGAAGCTACAATCACAAACAAGAAAACATCAAATAACACCTGCATAGCTAATATCATAAATAATATCCATTATGGTGATCAAGGAATCCATAAAATAAACCATAAAACAACAGCTTATTGAGAAAAACAAATTTATTTGTATTAAATGTGAAGTAGAAGAACCTTACAACGTTGTCAGCCTTGATGTTGAACAAGCTCTTCCTAGGGTCTTAAATAGGAATCTCCTTTACTTTGACAAGCCTTACACTCTTCCAAATGAGATCAAAGAGGTATGTAATCTTTCCTCATAAAATCTCAATTAAGAATACTAAGTTCTAGTAGCATTTCACCTAAAAAATAATCATCTTTCAACCTCTCAAGTAACCAGCCCAATGCTTCATTTTATAGCATAAAGGAAGGAGGTTACAGGTCCACCTATGAAGGGATAGAGTCTTCCTTCAAAGGGATAAGCTCCTTATGTCAAGGGGTTAGCTCCTTAAGTTATGGGATGCGTGAACCTTAAGGGAGCGAACTTACGACCTCAAGATTCCTTCCAGAAGCTTCTAGGAATGACTCAAAGTGAGTTTTTAAGAATATACTTTCACCTTTTTAACTTTTACATGGGTTCGCACACATAACACAGAGACAGAGCAGTCAGGTGCATAGGATACATGGCCATTAGGTGTGGGGCCACAAGTAATGCTAAGAGAAAGTGCAGAACCAGAGTTTTATAGAATTTTGAGGGATTTCTATTATTTTCAAGGCTTGATATGAGGAACTGAGGCTTAAGACCTGCAAAGGAGGAAAGTATGAGTGGTAATGGACTCACATAGATTGCATAATGCCAAGGTGATAATTTTCTGTGCAATAGATTACCCCCTAAATTGCGAAGTTTGTAATAGATGAAGATAGAGTTTGTCATCTATGAAGAGTGAAGTACGTTATCATTTCAAGGATCATCCTATGGAAACACCAGTCGGAACCTATAAAAACATTCAATGCAAAATATATATATGTGAACATATCATCGCTGGGGTAGGCATTCCCATACTCAGATTAAAACTGACTAGAAAACTAACTAAAATGTTCTGATACAAGAATTATTTTGTAATACATCACGATTATAGACATATATAGACATAGTATGGGTGAAACCATCTATTTATGAATAGTCCACTATATAATGAATAACAAAATTCCTCGCAACCTAGATGGTAGAAACTAGATCCAAGGTCTTGATTTCTGCTTCCTGAACTAGTACGATTCTATCCATGTGAATGAATGTGTCGAAGTCGAACATGGTAGAAACAACTTGATTACCAGTCAATGATGTGAACTGTTAACAAGTGTAAGAGAAACCACCAGTAATGTTAATGGCTCTCAAAGTACTCAATACAATCCATGAAATGTGAATAATGAGCTGATGTCGAACATGTCATAGAATCCTTTGATCGAAGGTCAATGATGCAACCTATCATCGAAGGCAAGAAACTTGTCATTAGGGCATGTAGATTCCAAGGTACTGACGATTTCTAGATCATCTTTCTAGATAATGAGTTGAAGTTGACAGAAAGCGATCTATCGTGGGCAAGCCCACAACACGAAATCATAGATCAAGTTTTGAAGAAATATATTGGCAAGGATTAACTTAGGGATGGTCAAAATTGATGACAGATATCTTGTAGATGAATGGTTTATTTGAACTAACCTCTTGAACACATAACGACACTGCAGATGGTTTGGTGACAATTGACCCAAAGTTAATACCCAAAAACTAGCTGAAGACTTTCAATATGGTTTGATTAACTGTTAGGCAAAGGATTTCGCAACCCAGGTGAAAAAAAAGTGTCATGTTCAAGAGTGGTTGATGGCTTTTCTAAAACACAAAGTGTAACAAACAGGTTCATTTTTCTCTCTTTTTCCCGACCATTTCTGGCAAGTACCTCTTTATTTTTGACAAGCTTGAGGAGGATAACATTTGCTTGTTTATAAGTCACCCTTCAGATGAGTCCAACTTAGTTTAAAATTCAAACCCTAAGAAGGAGTGGTCCGTTCCTGTTTAAAATTGAACAGGTCACTTATTGTTAAATTTTAATGAGTCTAGTATAGGAAAAACTTGGTGTTTTCCAATTTTAGGGAGTCAAAAGAAAAACTTAAGAAAACTCCATGGGGGTAATTTTTCGTAAAATAATCCCTCAGGTTCTAAAAATGATAAAATAATACAGGACGGATGACATTTCTAATAATTTAATGAGCTGGAAAGGACAAGAGCTCAACAATATTTTCATATTTAGCAAGTCTGAAAAGAGTTTAAAGAGGACTCTAGTCTCGTCATGGTGATGAGTCCAATGTCGTCAAGGTTTAACAAGTCCGACATAGGTAAAACTCAAAGTCTTTTTCATGTTTAGAGAGTTTGAAAAAGACATAGAAAAGAAAACTCCAGAGGGGTCCTTTTTTGTAAATTTGTGTCCGTCGAGCCAGAAAAAGTATAAAATAATACTTGAGAGAACTGCTTGACCATTAAGATTAAGGAGTAATTTTCATAATTAGTGGCTCTGGTCTGAAAAAGTAAAAAGCGACTGAAGACACGTCATTTTATAACCAGTATCGAACTTGAAACGACAAAAGTCCGACGATATTTTCATGTTTATATGGTCATAAAAGAGTTGTAAGTGGACTGCCTTTTTAACTTTGTTTAATGAGTTTAAAAAGGAAAAAACTCAACAATATTTTCATATTTTAAAATTCAGAAAAGAGCTTAAAGAGGACTCGTCCGAGAGGAATGAGTGGTATAAAGGGTAGCAACTGGTTCCAGTAATGGTGGAAATGCTCAAAACATGTAATGGTTAAGAGGCTGGCTAATAAAGCCACTCATCGTTGCAATCCCTCAGGAAAGGAAAAACACCCAAGTGAAAGCATATGATCAGCCAAAGAGATGGTGGTGATGGAATGAAAACAACCAAGGCTCATCTAGCAGAATTTAGTGGATAAAAATGGCAATCACGAGATGTAAATCGGGTATGGGTTTATTTTTACACAAGCATGAGCCATAGAGAACTCTGCTTGGATTCAATTTAATCTTTACATAAGCTTGAAATGAAAAACTATGCTTGTTACAAGTTCGCATGCCCCCAGCATAATGACTCAAATCAAGGTACACGCCGCCCAAGCTTCATTGCATTCAACCAGGTGGATGGAATGAAGGTTCACTTTTGAGATCTTGGAAAGACTCGACTTGGAAAGGGACTTTTTTCATTTTTAGGTGAGGTTGACACAGTAAAAGAACTATCCTCAAAAACCCTTGTTTCATTTTTTGACGAGCTCGACACAAGACAAGGAACTATGATCATGACTCCTTGTTTCATTTTTTAACGAGGTTGACACAAGAAAAAACTATCCTTGAGACATCGAGTTTCATTTTTTAACGAGGTTGAGACAGGAATAAACTATCCTCACGACTCCTTGTTCCATTTTTTAACGCAGTTGATATAGGAACAAACTATCCTCGTAACTCTGGTTTCATTTTTTAATGAGGTTGAGACAGGAAAGAACTATCCTCGTGATGGGTCAGGAATCAGAAAACGACTGTACAACCTGATATGCAATTTCAAAGGTATTCAAAGGCATTGCACCATCAAATGAATCCACCTCAGAATCGGAAGGTACGATTTGAGGATCATAAAAAGCAATAGTGTTCGATGAAATCATATGAATAGTTGTAATAGAAGGTGATACGTTAGGAGGAGGGAAGGAAAAAGTTCCCAGTAAACTAGAATCTTTAATCAAACCTACTCGAACATCCTTGTAAGGGATAGTCATTTTACTGATGTGCTGAACACTATCTATAGAGCCCGGGTCAGACGAGAAATAACTCAGCTGATATATCGTAACGATCTTTCCGTTATGAGGAAACTTAATAAGCCGAAAGGCCGATGAAACAATAGTAGTCATAGCATAAGACCAACTTTGCCCAAGAGAAGGTTGTAATCTAGAGGGGCATCAACCACTTCCACATCTAGATTTACAGTTTTGCCTTCGACCCCTATTGGTAAATCTTCCAAAATACCAAAAGGATGGAACCCTCAACCATCAAAATACTTTAGAATTGTCGGACACTGATTGAATGTAGGAGAACCAAGAAATCTCCAACACTGGATCGACATAATACATGTAGAAGCCCCTTCATCAATCACAGTCAGAAAGCAAGGTTTGTTTTTAACTAACACTAGAATTTGGAAAGCCATTTGATGAGGAAGGCAGGGTGTACTATTCTCTAAATCAAAGATTATTAGGTTCAAATCTTGAATATCGATAGCTCCTATAGCAGACAATAGTAATTTATGTTGTGCTGGGCATGATTACAACACTTCCAAATCCGACATTGCTGAAGGGGCAATGGCTAAGTCTTCAACAATGTTATAATTCTGAGCAGCTCTTGCATGTGGATTAAAAGCTAATTTCTGAAATATACCTTTAGCAAGCGGTTTGGTTACTAAGTCTGGGTTGGGTTTCTTGATCTATAGTGGATCAGAACCAAGAGGAGGTGTTGTTGATGTGTTTGAATTAGAAGATTCTGCTTCTTTACCACCAACAAGATTTTTACTACCATAATATTGTGATCGCATCACAATCATGACATGAGACATCATCATAATGGGTTCTTATGAGGTATTCAAGGAAAAAGCAACCATCTTACTATCTCGAGTAGGAGAAGGATCCTTCAAGACAGCAGGCATTTGAGAACCTTTAAAAAATTTCGAAAACTCTGCTCGATATGGTCATTCTTTGGTAAAATGATCCTCGTTGCAAATGAAACAAGGATAGCGAGGTTTTTATTTTTCATCAATAGATTCATTTTTATTTGTTTTATCTTTTGAATTTTGACTGTTTTTGTTCTTCCCCTTCTCTTTACTATCGGATTTAGTCATAGATGAATCTACGACATGGACGTTGGCAAAAACTTCAGCGGAAGAATCTCCTTTCGGGGAATTAGGTAAAGTTATTGTAGGAGAAGAATTCTTTGAAGATTTCTTCTTGCTTTTCATACTAACTAAACCAATCATACCATCAACGACATGAGACCCTGAAGGAGCTGTAGTTTTTGGAAGATCAGGGATTTTTTCATTTAAAGTACCTTACTACATATAAACGAGGTCAAGGTACTAAGCCTAAGCAATCACTTGCTCTTCAGTAACAACTCCTGCCTTAGCTACATCTTCAGTGATTTTAGGTAACAATGATTTAATGAACCATTTCACTAAAATTTGATCTAGAATGAAAACTTTCACCAAACGCCATCTACATTGCCATTCATGAATATGATCAGAAATATATGTTGACATGGATTGTTTTAGTGAAGTTAACAGTTCCGTGCCATTTTCGTATCTGACAGGCAACTGAAAATGAGTTAAGAAAGGAGTGGCTAACTGACTGAAATTATAAAAAGAGCCTCGTGGTAACTCAATGTACCATTTGGAGGTAAGACCAATAAGAGTTCTTTGAAAAATATGCAATCAAATTGAATCATAAATAATATAATTAGATGCACACTAGAGGTGATAAGTCATAACATGATTTGATGGATCCTCCCCTGACTTACCCTCGAATTTTTGGATATCACTGGGAAACTTATTAGGCATTCGCGGCTAATACGAGAGATAGTAAATTGGATCATTCGTAAGGCACGAAAAATCAGGTAAATCCAAAGTTGAAATAAATGGTAGCTGATGGTTAGGTTTGTGAAAACCTTGTGTAATGAGACTATCTCTAGGAGGAGGATATCTAGGATAACATGGAATTGAATTTGCATTAGGAATGTTATAACCTCCTAGGAAACCAGGATTAACCGAACCAAACTGGGGTTGTTGAGGCTCATTATAAGTATAGCCAGGGTACGGTTGATAAACTGGGTTTTATATAGCAGGACCGGATTGATATTGTCCCTAGTACGATTGACTCATGGCAATTGTACTTGGACCAGCTTGTCCTGCAGGCATCTAGACTGAAGTCTAAACTGTAGTTCCTGACTGGGGCACAGAGACTTGAGGATTTTTCACTAATGCAGGGATAGTAGAAACCAAAGCTACAGATACTCCAGAAACAAGTGTGGTAGGTTGAACAGAAAATGCAGCAGTTTGAGGTGGAGTCTAAGGTGAGCAAAGCCCAGGCTGCTAAACTAAATCAGGTGTAGAGGTTTGAACTGTAGGCTGGACAGGTTGCTGGGTTGGACCAGAAACCAAAGGTTGTCCAGCTTTGATTAGATAATTGCACATTAGGTTGCAAATCTGTCGAGTTTGAGATAGATCCCACACCATATTTATTCCGGGACCCATAAAAGGTTGTGCATATTGAGGACCATAACCTGGTTGAAAGTAGGGCTGATAATTAGGAGGTACATTTCCAGAAACTTGTAAAAATGAATGACTAGAAGGCGGTTGGAAACCTTGAGATGGGTACCGACCTTGAGGATGACCCTGAGGCACGTACTAATTCTGGGGTTGATAAGCATTTTTAGGAATATACTGAGTCTAGGGTTGACCTCGGGTATGTACTATCGTGAAGGTTGAAAACCTTGAGGTAACCCTCCAAGCGGAAAATGACTACCTTGGGGTTGCCCCCCAAGCGATAACTGACTACCTTGAGGTTGTCCCCCAGGTGGTAACTGACTACCTTCTCCCCCAGGCGGAAACTGACTACCTTGAGGTTGAGGATTTGGAATACTACCTGACATCATAAAAATCTGCTCTGCGTTCAATGGTTTAGTTCCATTATTACCAGATGATAACTGATGTTCATTCGGTCAAGGAGTTTCTCCTGAAAAAGTACCAGAAAGTGACTCGTACTCCAAAGGAACAGTAGGACTTCCATATAAAAATGTTTCCGGTGATTAGGAAAACATAGATGACTGTCTCGACATGATTGATCAAGGATAATAATCTCTGGGTGTAGAATGAAAATAATCACACGCAAACAAAGAAAATTTCAATAAAAGCACCTAAAGTCTCTAAAGAAACAAACAACTGAATCACACGCCTAAAAAATCTAAGAGTTCAAACCACACACAAACAGTAACTTCCCATACTAAAAACACTAGTTGGTGATGAAATCCAACATTGTAGAATTTTAATTTAGAAAGGGCGGTTGGAAAAGTTACCCCCACAACCTGCTTAATGAAACAAACTAGCACAAGTTTCTTCACAAAACCATCTCGAGTGAAGAGAACCCCCCAGAGAGTCCAAGTGATTCTAGTCAACTTCTACTCCAGGTACAGTGAGACCTGTCCTTCACCATCACCTCAAGAAATATCTTAAGTTTATGGATGCTAAGGTTACCAACAACAACAAATACAACTGGGGGAATAGTTTATGATCCATCTACGCGCAAGGGCAGAGTAAAAAAGCTCAATCCCCTTGAAGGCTACTCGACATAATCAATCCAAGGTTTACCAATAAGTGACCCCAGGCTCCTCGAAAATGGTTAATCTGAGGTTTACCATTTATAATATGTGCAAATCTTCTATCTTTGCCAATGAAAAAGACTTGATTGTCTCAAAGGTTCGGACATGATCTCGTGATTGACTCCTTTAAGAGAAGCTTCACAGAATGTATCAATTACAATTGGATTTATTTCCTACCACAAGATATAGCTACTTTTTTGTTTTAACTAGCTTGGAGGGTTAATTACTCCCTACTCCAAGATACTAGCCTAAGCTATATTGATGATAAGAGCCCTAGAAATAAAAAAGATTACTAGATCAATTTTAATTAAGCGTTACTTTTATGGGTTGTTCTTTAAGTTAATAGGTATGTAGATGAAACTTTGATGGTGTGAAGACTCGACTCCAAAAACACTAAAAAGATGCACCTAAAATGATAAGCAATTCATTTTTCTTTCAATGAATTTCTACCTAAAAGAAAGAGTTCGAGAATGCAATTCTTTGAGAAACAAATCTTTCTTTTAACATGCAAATGGAAACAAAATATTTTTGTCTTTTTCAATAAGAACTCAAAATGGGACTACTAATTATGCTCACAATAAATCCCTTTTCTCTTCAAACTTGAAACTACAAAAAACAATTTCTTTCAAAAGAGATCTACAAGTTCTAGAAAACACTCAAAACTACAAAAACTAATTTCGAGATCTAAAAACTTGAAAAATACCTAATTGAATAAAAACTTCAATTCTTTTTTAGGACGTTCTACTTAGTTATTCAATAAACTAAGGATTCATTTGTTCAAAATAACAAATCAATCAAAAAACATCTAGATATGTTTTCTTTTATAAAAATGAAATTCAAAACTTATAACCAAGTTCATTCAAAGATTTGCAAGGAGAAAACTAAATATATTTCTCACAAAGGATAGATTTCACAAGTCAGTCAAACTCAGCAAGAAGACAAAAAGACAAAAAGACACTAGGGTAATCTAAGGTTTCTTAGGCTTTTGATCTTTGAGTCACTACAAAGACCAAGTGAAAACCACTCCAGTCATGCAAAACTTCTAGAAAATCATCTAAAACAAAAATACCAATGGAACTTACTCACAAGAGATTTTTGACAGAACACATGCAGATCTGGGTAGACACTAAAGACCTTTAATAAAAACTAAACTTAACTGGAAGAAAGCATTTTTAGGTTCTTCAAAAATTTGACAGGGTCTGCACGCTTCCAGTAGAATCAGATGCGGTACCACTTTGTTTCCCAAAGGAAGAACGCGGGGATGCCCGCACTATATGTAAATAGAAAGTGTGGTCCCCTGAAAACTTCGGAAAAACAAAAAATAATCCAGATCCTAAAAACTACCCAAGCCAACATACATAAATCAAAAAGCATAAACGCAAACAAGTTTCTCAAGTCAAAGACAAGGGAAAACCAAAAACCAAATTCAAATCCCCATTGGAGTCGCCAATTTGTTGGTCGGATAAATCGATCTTGCAAAAAAGGCCGATCTCCCTAGTATCAGAAGATAGTCTAGCAACAAAGAGACAAATAAAATCTATCTTTCTCTAGACATATGAGAAGGTTCCAGAAGCTATTGGTCTCAAACTTATCTGGCATGTTGGTTGGACCACATATTGCACGTTTTCATCCTTGTTGTGCAATATCACTGAGCCACATGGTTTCCACCTCCACAATGTATAAAAGCCATATTTTTTGTTTTAATATATATTTGCCATCAGAATTTAACATATATGTTTGCAATATGGTTTGAAACCATACCTTTAGTGCTTTGTTGGCAAGTTAACTCACATCCTCTGGCAGTCATGGCCATTAACTCCGCCACCATATGACTCGACCTTTGTGCCATGTGACTAGACTGGGATCCACCATGTATGAACCTGTTTATACTTTGTTATACTTCTACACCATAGTTTATAACCTTTTTCCATAGGTTTTGATTTACTCCGCCATATTGCATATTCCCCATAGGTTCATTACATATTATGCCACCATGGTTTGATAACATAAGTCTTTGTGCCCACCTACCATATAGTTAAATGGTTTGCATAACATACCAATGGATATTCCATTGGATGATAAATAGACCTTCCTGGTTCGCATGTGTCCCTTCCTAGGTCATACTATTACCTCTCAGTTATAGCCTCACTTTTCTCCCACCTTTTATAGTAAGAGAACCTAGAAAGAGTTATCTTGTGCATTCATCAGGCACACTCACCTTGTTATTCGAAGATACCATTGCATCAATCTCGTGCTGGCAGTTAGAGCCAAGGAATATCTTTGAGGATTTTGAAACTAAGCCTTTATACCAGATGGGACTCCTACACCAAATGGTGTGAGGTCTAATTGGGACTTCATACCAGGGAGATCCCCTTGGTTAATGGATGTCCAGCATCGTCAACAGTAAGACACAAATTTATTAATGCGTTGGAATTTAAGAATGTTGGCTTAATGGCGCCTGACCCAGGATCAGAGTTGAGTTAGCCAAACAAATCCTGGTATTACTGGCCCTTTCGGTAACAGTCTGTGGAGCATAGACTGAGGTCTCACCTGAAGTAGTATGGGAGGGTGCTAGAACCAGGTTTCTACACCCTGGAGATGTCTGATGATTTCAAGTGGTCTGTGGTTCGACCCTATGTGCAAGTTGTTGTGCACACTTTCTCGTACCTCACAGTTTGATATACTGCCTTCCCGCAACCCTACTTTGTGGCGAAATGATGTGCTTCTATGTTATTACCCAAGTCCTTACTGGTTTTCCAAAATTACTTGATTATTTTAGCCTACTTGCGTGCTTTAAGTTATACTTAACAACATAAACCATTCATACAGGTGTGCGTAGTAAATAAATAGTATATTTGAAAATTATATCAAACATGCATTAACCCAAGAACAGATACACAAAATGATAACAAGCTTCTCTTTATTAATTCCTTCTCCGGTTACAGACTTGACTTCGCCCTGCGTACTCAGCTGCAAGGGTCTACGCACTCAGTTGCAGACTACTAGGCCTCTGCGCACTCAACCGTAGAGCCTTCTCCTGCTCTACGACCCAAAGACACACTTCACTTCATTACTTAGACCCTTCCTTCTCTCTCTCTACTTCTTCTTCTTTTACACTTAGAGCTTCACTCTACTTATACAATCCCATGGTCTACAGACCATAGGTAGGTCTACCCAGCTGACATTACATTACAAAACTAGGGCGGATAAGCCTGTGAATCTATCATACTTTTCGCACTCCACGCTTGCAATTCACGGAGCCTTACAACAAGATTGGGTCAAAACTTGGGCTTTGAGCCCTAAAACATACCTTGGGGGGGATTCCATGCCCAATAGGACCCCAACATAAACATTGTGACCCACCCTCGAGTCACTCTGTTGGCGTGGCGATATTTTTGCGGAGTGCCTCCAACTGTTCTCGAACTACGCAGAGATCAACAAGACACTGAGCTGCTGCTTGCTGGATCTATTGCATGCGCTATTCTGAGACCTCTTCGTCTAGGGTGCTTCTATGCATTAATGTGTGCATCCCCTGTATGTGCATGAGCTTGTCTTTGATGTTTGTCGTGATGGTGAAGGCCTCATTGATCCAAGGCTGGATGTGTACTTTTGGAACTGCCTCCTTATGTCATGTCGCGTCCACCTGCTCCTTCTGTGCTTTAGCCTGCTACATCCTCACAAGCCACTGGGTGAGGACCACTATCTGTGTAATTCCTCGGACACTGTCATACTGTTGTTGGAGTTCTCATGCCTCTCTCTCTAAGCGTTGGATGTTGGGGTCCTCCTGTAGAGTGGTGAGTACCTCATGTGATTCTTCCAACATGTTGGTGCAGTCTCACATTGCACCTCTAATTTCCTCCAATCCAGCTGTGATAGCACCAGAATGCTGTTCTCTAACTTCCGACGGAGTAGATGGTTGTGCCTTTAACTACAGTTTGACGATCTGAAGATTCATCTCTAGCTCAACCTTTGTCATTTCTTCCCTAGCCTCATGGACTCATGCTACTAACCTGTGGATCTGCACCTCCACTAGTAGATCTACTAGGATGGCTAGCTCCAGGGTGCTTCGACAAGCATCATCTATCACCTGCACCAGTTGTTGATTTTGAGACACCAAGTCATCACGTTGCAACCTGAGTTGCTCCATATTTATCTTCTACTCGCGAAGGACTTGGAGCACGCGGCTCTCCCTAACCTGCAACTTTGCCGTTATCCCATCTTGCAATAGATATAGTGTCTCATGTGGAAGGGCAACTTGATTAACACTGAGACCTTTCATCATGCTAACCGAAAACCTGTCATCCTCATTTTATGTCACTAGAGCCCCTTCCGACAACACTATTGTGTTCACCATCTACGTGCACAACATCTGCTCTGTTGCTGTGGATCTGACTACGAGGTTGGTTGAAAGGGTACCAACCTAAGGGGGGCACGCCTGTAATTCTTGCAACTCCATTCTGAGGGCTGCCAACACAATCTAGTTCTCCTGGATGAAATCTTTGAGATCCTCATTTGTGACATCGCGCACCGTCTCGCCGATGTCATGTAGAGTACCCTTGGTTAGGGTAATCAGGTCAATGGACAATTGTGAAGCCTTGACCTTCTTCTGTGATCCTGACCATTCTGTTGGGTGTTGGTGCTTCAGTTGTGTGGACACGGTTCATGGGTCCATGCCTCCTTCTTCTGTTTCTGCTTCCTCTACTACCAGCCCTTGCGAAGGCGTTGTTTGGCCCTCGGCCACCTTTGCAACTGCTTCCTGTGCTGCTACTGTTATTGTGGCCTTTTCCTACTCGGTTGCTTTTTGTGCCTCTTCTCATGCTACCCGCACTTCGGCTGATGTTGTTTCCTTCTGTCATTTTTTAGTCAACTATGTGATGCACAGCTTGGCATCATCTATCTTCTTTTGCACTGCCAACCTCTTGAGTTCTGCAATGTCTGTGGCACACCATTCTAGAGGCCATGCCTACAAGACATTGAAAATGGCATCGTCAGTGGCTACAAAGGGTAGCTTTGTCCAGTGCTTCATTGAATCCTTTCGCACCCTTATATATATGTTGTGCATTTTTGCCTTAAATTCTGCAAAACTCTACAGACTGTTGTAAACCGTGGGCGACAACCATGGCTTATGGTTGATCCACATTCATATGTTCATCTCCATGAGCACCCAGAAGATCTTGTTGTCACGTATCCTTGTAGCCTCCTTCATGGCCCAGAGCGAAGTGTACTTTGCAGCCTCTAGTAAGTCTCTGTCGATTATGAGGAATTGACTGTCCTCTGGAAATTCTCCTGCTATGAGCACTACTAACAACAACAACCATGCATAGTGGGAGGTTTTACCCTGCTCCTGGGGTTTGCGGAAATTCTATATAAATTCTAACTAGAGGAATTTAGACCAATTAAACTAGACCCTCTCTGCACTCTGTTCGGCCAATATGACCATTGCCACAGGTACCTTGTCGGCGCAACACTTGTGCATAACTTTGCCTGCGAGGATTTAGGTTGCTATGTGTACTACTTTGTCCTTGATGCTGGAGATGGCATAGCCCCTCTTCTTCTTTTCTAGGTTGTACTTCATCCTCATGGCCTCTGCAAGGGCCAAATCACTACCCTTCCCTTCCAATATGGTCGCGGGATCCTTTCCTTTGTATGGAAGCTGGGAAATGCAATGAATCAAGTCTGCCGTGATGGGGATGGGCTCCTCCAGCCATAAATACCCATCATGCACTAGATAGAGTAGCTGTCGGATGATGAAAATGGTTATTGTAGCACGATGGAAATGCGGCATCCATAGTAGGTTCAGCAACCCGGCCTTTTCCACATCGTGCAACCACTTCTACAGCTCTAATGTTGTCACCACCCCCGCAGTGTTCTACTTCATGAGGTTTCTGGTCTCAAGGTGAGGGAACTTCTTACAGTCATGAGGTCCCGATCTTCAAATTTCATGGTCAACATGCAGCCCAGGTGCGTGCCTTCAAACATAATGCAATATGGGAGGAGCACGATCTGGAACGAACTCTTGGTCTCGTCCAAGTCCTTGGGCACTTTGCCCTTCCCTTTTCATAGGGGGACATAGGCGGGTAGTTTAGTCACCGAATGCACAAGTTGAGTATCTACCTCCATGGATTCATCTTCTTCTTATACAATGAGAAGCTCCTGCAAATCTTCTTCTTCTTCATCTATTTCTATAGTGACAACTTTCCCCTTCTCTTCCATTGACAGTTTGTTATGCAGTAGGTTCCAGGGGGACATGTGTACGGGAGCCATTGCTTGTTTATCCTTCTTGGGTCTTGGCATGCACGGTGATTTTGGGATTTCAGCCACAATCCTGGTGCCTTCTGGAACATCCTCCATGGTTAGGGCCTACGTGGCCTCGTCGATAGTCACCTCTTCTGTCCCCATACCATCCTTAGTTGTTCTCATTGTAGTTGTGCATCAATCTATCACTCACAAATTCAGGGGCTTAATCAATGCTCAGCTCACAATACTTAGGGCTCTGCTCAATCGCTCAATTTTCAAATGACCGAGTGTTGTTTGCTGGGTATCCCTTTGTATTTATACTTCTTTTTGAATTTGAATTCGACTGTTCCCCTAATTCCGGTTCATTAATTCTTTCTTGGTAGCAAACTTTCCCAAATCTTGCCCATAAATCACATCTTAAATGCCTACCACCCACTCTATTTTCCCTCAAGTAGAGCATCCCATTGTGAATAGTGACTTCAATGGTCACTTCCTGGCTAGCCTGCATGGCAGCTTAACCCCCCGTGTGCGGTCGCAGACCTTGTGACTCTCTACTTCTACGCGCATCTCCAATATCGCGCAGCTCTCGTGCAGAATAGTTTATAGTCCCGCGCTCCCCTCCAACTACCTAGAGCATTAAGACCATCCTTCCCTAGGTTAGTCAGGTGGTCGCACTACCCGTGTGGAGTTCCATCATGTCCTCTATCATGGTTCCTCGAGAATCCCCACCTTGAATTGTTACAGTCGGCATCGCGCACTTCACCATTTGCAATGTGCTACCTTGGTCACTATGTTTAGCAATATGCGGTCCAAGCCAAGGCATTAGACTCATCAATTTACGGCAATAGACCTTAACCCTGTCATTGTGATTGCACGCCTCCTACCTTACCATTCTAGTCTTTTTACCGAGAAAGTATTTCTTTATTTTTTCCTCCATCTTCTTGACTTTTGCGTCCATCAAAGTGATTTTCTTCCTTAACCGTACCCTTGCTTCTTCAAGTTCATAGAGCCTAAGGTTTCCCTATTGGATTTCCTCCTCAAGTCCCATGCATTCTATTTCTTGTGGTTGTGTGATCCCTCCATTCCGAACTTCGCGAACCATTGTATCTATGAGTGCTACTATGTGGGGTCTAGGTTTCAACTGCTCCATAGGGATGACAACATCTACTTCATACTTTAATTTTGGAAGTGCCCACGTGGTCAGGGTTTTGCACATGGTCCTATAAGTCCATAGAACCACTGGTACACGCAGGTCCCATTCAGTGAATTTCACTTGGTAGACCATGTTCAGTACTTCACATAATTTGTCAAAGGCTTCCACGAAGATAATCTTTGGCGTGCTTGGTCTTATCATACTTCTTGGTGGTCATTGTCTTGCCTTCTCCTTCTTGTTGGTAAAGTTCCCTATCGCGAGGACAGTGTGCGTTCGTGCAGGTTGCGCACCATACACCTAAACCCATCTGGAGAGGTGGGTGCGCAGGCTGTTTCATCCGTCATACCCAGCTTTCATCCGCATCTGAGGCTTTCCAAACCACATGAGCATCATCCTTCTGCATTTGCGCCAGTCCTCAAAACTTCTTTGATGCGTACCCCACCATCTTGCGGGCGTAGCTACCAGTACCCATTTCAAAGCGTCAAAACATTGTTGTTTCAGTACCTTTTTTTCAAATTGTTTTAAGAAATCATCCACCTCGGTCAATCCATCATACACAGGCAGATATCTTACCTCTAATGTCATGTAGTGCAATGACCTTGTCATGATGTTGCAGTTAAGCATGGTTACCTCGTGTAACCAGTTCTTCCACCATTCTTTCTCCTCGTCTAAATTTGAGGTGTAGGAGCTTTTGCGCTCCCACGAAATCCTACCATCCACTATTGGATTCACCCAATCCTGCTCTCATGTGGTTATCTTGTAGAAATAGTCATTGCTCTCGTATTCGCACACCAGCTCTATGTAGTGCGATCCTTCTGTTAGCTACCTATACCAATAGGTTTCATTTTTCATGATTGGCAGGGGAATTGCCAATATGATCTACTTTGGTGATACAAAGATCTCATATTCTTGTGGAAGAAATATACTTACATTTGGTTGATGCTGCCCTACTTCTGAATGGGTGATCCAACAGCCTAAGCTGGGTCATGCCATGTTTCAATTTTTGTTGTAGATTAGAGAAAGAAATCTGTCCAAACAGCTCAATCTTGGCAAGTAAAGTAGATAGGTAGAGAAAGAAGGTTCCCAACTGCTTAATCTGGGGCCTTGGAAGTAATAAGGGTAGTTTTAGATAGAAAATCAAAAGAAAAAAGCCAAAGGAAAAGAAAATGCACAAAAGGGTTTGCAAATCTAAGTGCACCCTCCTTGGAGTAACAAAAAATGCTAGGAAATAGAGTGGGTAGGTAGATGGGGTTGCAGAAAGCATGGTTTATGGCATTTTCACTGGCCTAAGCAAAGGTAAAAACATGGTGCCAGTGCAGATTTCCTATTTCAGTAGTCTTACAGCAACTTAATGAAGCATGTCTAACTTCCATATTACCCCCATCACAATCATGGCTAACATCCCTATGCCTTCTATGTTCATGAAAGAAGTCAAAGTCTTTTGTTGGTTCTTGTTTCTTTAAGAGCCACATTTCTTGTGTAAA
>APFE031606627.1:0-14607 GCA_000404065.3 Pinus taeda
AAGAGAGGGAGAGGGAAGGGGGACAGAGAAGTCGTGGGGTGCCACCAAGAGATTACCATACGAGCGGCATGGCGGGCATGTGCTCTGATGAGGAGCAGAGCCTACAAATTTAAATGATTCTGGAGGAATATAAGGGGAAGAGACAGTCGAAACCATAGATACATCGCCCTTCAGAACAATGTCTTCTTGTGCGGGGGTTGGCGATGTGTGGATAGTGTTCTTGACTGAGGTGCCCGGAGGATCGTGTGGTACTCCTTCGTCCATATTTTTCTTTGCCTGAGTCTTCTCCGTCGGTGGCCGAGTTGGAGGTGCGAGGGGCGCTCTGTAGCCCCTTCCTGATCAGTCTCCTTACCCTTGCGAAGAAATGGACAATCTCTGTATAGATGTCCTACTTTGTGACATCTTCGGCATCTATACGGGATCCCTTCATAGTCAATAATCTGCTTGCGTGCCGAGTCCCGCCAATGTATTGTAATATATTCTTGTAGTCCTCCCCTGGTGTCCAGGTTGATGAGAAGGCGAGCATAAGCCATCAAACCGGTTTGAAGAAAGGATCTGTCATAATCCAAGTAAGTACCCATTGCATTCCCAATTCTTCTGAAGATGTCTTCAGACCAATACTGTAATGGGAGACCTGGAAGCCGAACCCATATAGGCCCTATACCAATCTGCTCAGTTTCGGGGTCAAACATAGGAGTCCAGCGCTTAAGGAGAACTGGAGCATGTTCAAAATGCCAATGAGAGGACAAGACCCAGTTTGTATGGTCGGCACGAGCGAACCTTAAAGTAAACCATCCTCTCACTAAAGTTTGTATGAAGGGGGCATCCACCAGATGATGTCCCCAAACTTCAGAGGCCCAGGTCTTCAAACGTGTAGCCGAGTATTTCCGTCCCCTGATGCGACCCACCAGGACCCTGTCTGCATGATCCATGATTTCGCCCCACTGGATGTCCTCCTCAAGTCTGAGAAAGATGTCTTCAGCTTTGGTCTTGAAGCATCTGTATTTCTTCTTAGGGCCAGGGGTCGGAGTAGGGTTCCGAGCTCGATTCGAAATCGGGGTGGTACCAAATTCGGGAGGAGGGATAGGGTTTGGTGATGAGGGTATATCGCAGCCTCCGGGGAAGTTCAATGGACCAGAGTGTGGAGGATTATGAGAGAAACTGCCCAATGGAGTACCAGTAAACAAAGAGTCGGCGACAGGGTTAATGGTAGTCGGAGCAATTGTAGATGTCCACGAACCAGAAGCAGAAAGGGGGACAGAATGGGGGATAGGGCTAATACAATCTGCCGCAGATTCGAGGGTAGCCGAAGAGAGAGGAGGCGAGGAAAGAGCTGGCCAGGAGGGGGGAATATCCGAAAGAGTCACAAGACATAGCCGCGACAGCTCCCCGATGGAGAAAGAAGCCAGATTATTGGAGAGACCAGTGTTATACTTACCTTGTGATGCGGAAATGGGGGTGCGCCAGATAGAAACCCCTTCCAATGGGTCTTCTGAGTAGTCGACAGCTTCATGGTCCTCCATATTGTCAGCAGTAATCTCGGAACAACAGTTACTTCGAAATGCAATTACCAAAGAGAATTGGGCCGCGAAGATACAACCGTGACAGCTAGTAACCGGAAGGTGACTGCTTGAAAAACCCTTGTCTGGTTACCAGGAGCCTATCGCACAGAATAACTGAGTCGTCCAACAAAACGTGAGGTGGAAGGGGCGCCCGGTGGATGCAGATGTCGAAAGTGTCGCGCAGTCACAGAATACTGCAGGCAAACAGTAAACCCTATCTAACCAAAACCATCGCAATCAAAACCCTCCATGTTCTCCCCATCTGATTTCCCTCGACAACCATCTGCATACTTTTGATATGAAGTTCATCTTGAAATATATTAATTAGTATTAATATTAGTTTGTTTAGGTTTTATATTGAAATATTTATAAGGTAAATATAACTTTATTTTTATTTAAAAAATAGATAAAAATTACTTTCTCTTTCTAAAGATAAGATAAAATTATGTTATTTAACATTGACATTAGAATGTTTTATTAATGGTCGAAAGAGTGAAAGCTAAATATTTTCACCACTATCTCCTTTATATTGGGTTGTAATATTAACCAACTTATAACATCTCTTCCATAGATACTTGGAAAGCACCTCGTGAGAGTGGGATTATTGATTTTTATAGTGCCTTTAATTAAAACTAACAAAACATGTATATTCATTTATGTTTTTTTAGAGCAACACTGTTTTTATTTTATTTTATTTTATTTTGAGTATATTTTATTTTATTTTAAAAGGGACACCTGTCAAATAGAGGTTGAACACGAACGAAATCACGCCCTCATACTAGGTTGTAGAATGCAGCGCTTGGTGCAATTAAGAATTTCCATAGTAAAGTGGAATGAATCTCCATAATCTAAAAATATTATTACATCTTTTTTAAAATTTATATATCTTTCACTTACATATTATTTATTTTATAATTAAGCATAAACAATATTTTAAAATAAAGTTATAATTTATTTATTTATTTTATTTTTATATTAATTTGGCCAATCTGAGATGTAACTTCGAGTAAGTGCTTTGATGCTTGTCATAAATTGACACCTATGGACATTTAGCAATCATTTAATCTATATGGTTGCACTAGGTATAAGAGTTAAACATGTATACATTTGAAAACACATGTAACAAGATTCTTAACCACGGAGATTCACCCCCATTTTATCATGGAAATTCTTAACCTATAAAAAGGTTGTGTTACAATACCATGTGTCAATACCATGACTTACTAATAACCCTACCCAAAAAACCATAACTCATGTTCATATGACACATGTTTATATGACATGTTTTTAATTAATCAATTTAATTAAAAGGGCATAAAGAACATAACTACTTTTGAGATGAATCTCAACATTTGATTTGTGAATACTACTAAGAATATTCTAAAATATTGCTTGTAGGTTAAAATCTCTATCGACTACCATCCATATCATCATTATTGATAGTTAAATTGAAATTTTAGAAGCCATATTTCAAAGACACGCTTGCTTATTGACGTAAATATATAAGCAAATTAACTTTAAAAATATATAAATTTATTATGTGGTAGGTGCAGGGAGATCATTATAGATCTTAAAGGAAAAATGGAAATAACCTTTGCTAGGGGTTTGGAAAAACCATGAACAACCAAGTGGGGATCTATGATCTCCCTCATAGTCTTCTCCTCATGAACGAATCAAACATAAAATCTTTCATTGCCATCGAAAAGTCAAATGTCATCATCAAATCAATGAATATGAAACAACTTTGTTTATTAAGTTCACTCTAATTTTTGCTCCTATTAACCAAGAGGCTAATAATCAAATTAGGATCTCATATTTAAGTCCCGAGAGAATTCAATTCTTAAATTGATTTGTTATCCAATGAAGCCACCTCCTTAAATCCAAGAGTCTTGAAAAAAATGTGGGAGGAATTATAATTTGATTATTTCATCAAGAAAATTTCTAAGTGAGATTAACATTTAAAAATGGCTTGATTGATTCATTCATTACTCCATTTTATGTGGTTGGACGAAAGTATCAAAGCACCTCTTCATATATTAATTATATAAGGTTTATGGTCTCAAACCATGTCACATCTCTGTTAACTAACACATGCTCCAAAATATATCACGTCAATCTTCAAGCATAGGGAGGGATATGCAAGGACACAAACTTGTCTCATCTACTTTTAGGAACCAAACGTTGTCTAGTCTATTTAACTCTTATTTATGGTTTCTCATTAGCAAGGTGGGACAATGGTGTAGGCCTAGAAAGAGATTCATAGCGACACCCAAAGGTCTTTCAACAAGATTTGATCCTAATTGGTAAAATAATTTTTTGATCTTGAGCTGTCTCATTGGGAATTTATATATAAGTTTGTAACACCCTCCTCCCACATTTACCCAAGTTAACGGTCCGCTGGGGTAAACATGTGATGAGAGGTTACTATGATCTTATTCAACTCACCATGTACAATTAAGGAAGTGGAACCGACAAAACACAACCAACCTAACCTTCTACACATGCTACAGAACCTCCAGGAGCCAACCAACTTTCCCATGAGACCAACCCCTGAGGAAACCCAACATCTTATTGACCTAGAGTCTCAATCGCTCCCATGACATGGACATGCATGCGACTGGGGCCCTCCAGTCACTCTCACAGCAAGGGCATGCAAGCGACTAGGGTCTTTTTTAGCTTGTTTTGATCTTGCAACCCCAAATTTTGTGCCACTTTTTCGGGGCCAGGTCTCAGGGCACTACCCTGAACTTCATGAAACTTCCAGAAATGAAAAGTAACATTGAAACAATGATACAAATGCAAATACTTGAACAAGGAATTGACTCGACACCTACTACCATGACAGACATTTCGTCAAACATGTCACAAATACGTATTCTACGGGTCATAACAACATATCTGAGCATAGGGGTCTCATATTTATATGAGAATTGCTAAGAAGCATTAATGCCTTATCAAATTAGTTGCATTATCATCTATTAGGTCATATATTAATTGTTCATTCATTTGCAAATCAAAACATGATGAGAGTCATACATCATCACTGTCATAAAACATACTCATAACCATAATATAAACAACAAAAATAATAAGGATACAACAACCATAGAATCCACATATAAACCAATAATTTACACATGAAGTACCAAGGAGAAGTAACTCTTATTAATGAATGCAAAATCCAACCGGGTTTGGGACTTCCACGAACCACCCGACCATAGATTGGATTAACCAAATATTTCTTTCTGTCAATCAGCC
Organism: Pinus taeda; assembly: GCA_000404065.3. Classification (NCBI taxonomy): domain Eukaryota; kingdom Viridiplantae; phylum Streptophyta; class Pinopsida; order Pinales; family Pinaceae; genus Pinus; species Pinus taeda. Next base: position 4,821 of record APFE031606627.1, read on the forward strand.
ATGTGCCATATTCCAATCATGAATGTGGGACTGATAACCAAAAATAAATCAGGGCTTCCCGAGGCTACACCACCTCACTATCATCAATAGAACCAAGCTTTATTGCAATCCTCATCAGATCACTAGGCCCTAAACAAGCATAGATGCCATCAGATTTCTCCACTTACACCGTGAGGAATTTTGCTTTCTCGTAGTCTCTAGGATTTACCGCAATCCACAGTTTGATTCAGGGATCACTAGGCCATAATTGAGACACCACCCTCTAGGCTTCATTGTATATCCCACCATTCACCGGCCAATGATTCCTAGGCCTGATCAAGGGCATCCACCTCTAGGATTTACCATATATCCCACCATTCACTAGTCGAGGATTCATAGGGCCACCAAGGTAACACATAATCTGACTTTACTGCAACCCACAGTTCAGTTCAGGGGTTACTAGGCCAAGTCTTTACCACAAGCCACAATCTGGTTCAGTGATCACTAGGCCATGTGTTCTTTCTTTCAAAGATCCACCTCACTCAGTTTTAAATCCATCTGGCAATCCAGCTCAACCAAAACATGAGAACCCCATCACACCATGACTATCCGAAAATGGCAAGGCTAGGTTGAAAAACAATGTCACACCTGGAAAAACTAATGCCCATGAAAGCAATAGAACCAAGAACACACATGCATAACCATGCATGCTAAATCTAGCAAGGAAATCATACATGTAAATTGATACCTACAAATAACCTCGATCTAGCTTCTTGATCCTGCTCTTCCTTGCTTGATCCTTGCTTTCTTCTACCTTCTTTTGCTTTCTTGATCCAATGCTAGGGTATTCCAAGAAAAATCTAAGTGCCCAAGAGTGTGAGATAGAGAGAATAGAGAGAGAGCTCCAAAACTGAACTGACAAAAGGTACCAACTGATCCTCATAAGCCTTTTTATTAATGAGGCCTTTATTTTATTCAATTTCCATTATTTTCCTTCATTTTCCTCCTTAGATGCAACCTGTGACCTTTCACCTTCCTTTTCTCCTAATTTCCATTATTTTCATAAATAAAATGCCAATTAATGCCTCATGCCTTTCCAAAGACTTTGTCATTGCATTTGTCAATTTCCTTAGCCATAATAAACCAAATGAACACCCACACTAGGATGTTTTTTCCAACATTCATCTTGCAATAAGTGTCCCATAACCGTGGTCATTATTTTGCCTTTATTAACTTTATTTACATGGAATTTTGACCAAGGTTATTACAGAACCCTCCCCATTGTGGGAACATCGTCCTCGGTGTTCAATGACACCTACAACCAACAAGATTGTTGTAAGAAAAACATATTGTCCATGGAGCTTTATAACTTAGCTCGATGAAGTATTTACAATGAATAGCTTGCTGAGAAGCAACCAACATGACAATGATAATGACATGACACCCATACCACTTATTGGAGCTTTATAAAACAACTCATGGTGGTATTTACATCCATATCCATATGTACATAAACCAAAACATTACACCAAAATATATACCAAAAAATTCTCTCAACCCAACGAATAGAGAAGGATACATAGCCCACATCTGATCCACCATCTCCCATGTAGCTTCATTGGGCCCAAAGTGCTTCCACTGCACTTTAACCTGCTTGATTGCTCAGTTCTGGAGCATCAACATCTTTCTCTGCAATATACACTGTGGTTCTGATTGGAATTCTCCATCTGGCTCCACCTGCAATATAGACCATTCAATCATATGATCATCATATTTAACATACTTCTTAAGCAACAACACATTGAAAACATCATGGACTTTCACTGTCCGAGGCAGTGAAATTCGATAGCCTATTGGTGCAATCCTTTCAAGAATCTTGAAAGGTCCACAATATCGAGGTGCCAACTTGGCACATGATCCAATCCTCAATGAACTCTTCTTGGGATTGATGTGCAAGTACACTTGTTCCCAAACTTGTTTTGATCCGCATAATTTTTTTGCCTGTCTTGTGTTGCCTTTAGATTCTTCTTGATTACCTACATTTCCTGTTACATCTCTATCAACATGTCCGGTCCAATCAATACCATGTTAACTAGGTCCCTCCAACTTATGGGAGTATTACAACTCTGCCCATACAATGCCTCAAACAGACTCATCTTCAAAGATTCTTGATACCCATTATTGTAAGCGAACCCAATCAAAGGAAGATACTCTTCTTACTTCCATTGTTAATGCATCACATACATCCTCAACATGTCCTCTAATATCTTGTTGACCCTCTTTGTTTGTCCATCTGTTCATGAATTATAAGTTGTACTGAAGGCCAACTCTGTCCCCAAGCCTGCAAACAACTCCTTCCAAAACTTGGAAGTGAACTTAGCATCATTTTCTGACATAATATTATTCGAAACACCATGCAGTCTCACTACATCTCTGATGAAGACCTATGCTACATCACTAGCTGAATAAGTAGACTTCACTGGAATGAAGTGCACTACCTTTGTCAACCTGTCCACCATAACCATGATGGAATCATGTTGTCTGGAAGCCCTTGGGAAATCTATGATGAAATCCATCGAAATGACCTCCCATTTCCACTTTGGAATTGCAATTGGTTGTAGTAGTCCACCTTGATGCTTACATTCTGCTTTTACCTGTTGACAATCCAAGCATCTAGCCACAAACTCTGCCATGTCCTTCTTCAGATTCGACCAATAATAAAACTTCTTCATTGTTGTCAATGTATTTTGATATCCTGGGTAACCTTAATACGGTTTCACATGAAACTCTCTTAAGATAGTCTTTTTGAGCTCACTATTATCTAACACATATATCATATCCCTAAATCTGATCAAGCCATTTGTTGTAAGATGATAGTCCACATCCCGATCACCTATGCCTTGTTGTAACCTGTGCATATGCTCCTTTTACTTGTCATCCTGCTGACCTGCCTGTAAGATTTGATCCTGTAAATCTGTCCCATAAGAACTCATGGTTGATATATGATTCACTTGTACTCGTTTGCTAAGAGAATCTTCAACCATGTTCTCTTGACCCTTGATGTACCTGATCTAAAATTCGAACTCACTAATCGTGGCCATCCATCTAGCTTGCTTAGCATTCAAGTTCGACTGATCAAAAAAGTATCTCAAGCCATTATGATCACTCGTCAATACAGACCTCCTTCCAAGAAGATAATGCCTCCACATATTCAACGCATGGATGATTGCTGCCAACTCAAGATCATGTGTCAATTAATTCTGCCCATGCTCATTTAGTTTTCGTGACTCATAGCACACTACATGTTCTTCCTACATAAGGATTCCACCAAGTCCTCTCTTGCAAGCATCTATGCATACCAAAAATTCTTTGTCCGGATTTGCAATCTTTAACACTAAAGCATTTGTCAACAACTGCTTTAATTGCTCAAAACTTGCTGCACATTCCTCTGTCCATTCAAATTTATTACCTTTCCTTTGCAATGATGTAATAAAATAAGCAATGCAAGAGAAGTTCTTGATGAACCTCTTGTAATAACTTGCTAACCCCATGAATGATATTACCTCATCCACATTCCTAGGAGTTTCCCACTCCATGATAGCCCTTATCTTTTCGAGATCCATTGCTATGCCTTCTTTAGAAACAACAGGTCCCAAGTAATGTATTGTTGTCTGAAAGAAACTACATTTACTAAGCTTAGCATACAACTGATGCTCTCTCAACAATCTCAACACTGCTGCTAAGTGCTCGACATTCTCTTCCTCATTCTTAGAATATATTAAGATTTCATAAATGAATATAATAACAAACTTGTCTAGATAAGGACACAACACAATTCATCAAGAATATAAAGGTAGCTAGAGAATTAGTCAAACCAAATGGAACTACAACAAACTCATAATGATTGTACCTGCTCCGGAAATTTGTCTTATACATGTCCTCTTCCTCAATGTGTACCTGATGATATCCTAGTCTCATATCAATATTTGAGAACATTTTTGCTCCCTTCAACTGATCGAACAATTCATCAATCCTTGGCAATGGATATTTGTTCTTGATGGTCACTTTGTTCAACTACTTGTAATCAATGCATAACCTAAGAGTACCATCCTTCTTCGTCACAAACAATACAGGTGCGGCCCATGGCGATACACTTGGCCTAATATATCCCTTGTCAAGAATTTCCTTCAATTGAAACTTAAACTCTACTAACTTTGGTTTGCTCATCCTATAAGGTGCCTTTGATTTTGGTGTTTCCCCTGGAACCAACTCAATAAAAAAAATCTACTTCCCTATGAGGTGGCAACTCTGAAATATCTGCAGGAAATACATCCTAAAACTGTTGTAAGATTGGGTACCTGCTCAATATCTTTGCATCATTAACATCCTTACCTTTATCACTAGAAATATGCACTGCAAATAACACACACTCTTTTATGTGACTGTGCTTTGCCTGCATAGTTGTCACCATCCTAACTGATGTTGCTTTCTTCTTACCATACAAGATTCTTTTATCTCCATTGTCATCCAAGAACTCAATGGCTTTGTCATGAAAATCTACCTTGGTCCTATGAAGATATAACCAATCCATACCCAATAGCATACTATATGATCCATATGGCAATACATTCAAATGAGATGATGTAGGAATACCATTCAACTCAAAAGCACAAGCTCTTACCCAATGATGAATTCTCTTCTTTGTACCTGTAGCCAACTGCACTAACCAAGATTATGCATGCACTTCTTTATTCAAACCACACTTATCCACCAATTCAAGGTTAACATAACTATAATTAGATCCAGGGTCAATCAAAATAGAAACAACTTGATCACAAAGCTTACCATCCATCTCAATGATATATACCTGATGATATGGCTTCCTATTATCTAATGTTTCATAGATACGAGGAATGCTCTGCCCAACATCCTTAACAGTCTGCGCCTCTTGTGCACTATAGATGTGAGGCCTACCACCATGATTTTGTGGAAATTACCTCCTAAGATGCTCCTTAACACATGTCCAACACTGCAACCTACCTGTACCATCACCTTTATTTTGCTGTTGTGACCCATGTAGTTGTCTAGCTACATTGGACTTCTTGTATGGTGCAACATTCTCTTTCTCTTCTACATTTTGAGGCCTTGTCCTTTTCGACTGCCATTTACCTTTACCTTTATCTTTCACTTTCCATCCTTGTTGAGATTCATTCTTATGCTTTAACTATTCATAGCAATGCTTCAATTTCCCAATAAATTTCTTAAGTGACTGAGGCCCATCATACTCAATCTGATATCTAAATGCTAATGACAATCCACTGACAAATCTCTGAACTTTAGCTTTCTCATCTTTAAGACATGGTACATACCTCAAAAGCTCCAAGAACTTGGTTGTATTCTCGTCATCTATCATTGATCCCATTTTGAGGTCATAGAATTCCTTGGCTTCACTGTCCTAGTACCTTTTTGACAAGTACTTCTTCCTGAAGAATCTCTTGAATTCATGCCAACTCAAGTCTTATGTCCTGATGTCACTGGCCCTTCTTACATCTTCCCACCAAATGTATGCTTTCCCTTTAAGGCTGAAGATAGCTATTATGGACTTCATATTCTCTGTGTACTCATGTAGTTCAAAGAAGTTCTTCATCCCAAGTAACCAAGCCTATGCATCCTCTGACTTCTTCAAATCTCCGTCAAAAGTAGGTGGCTTAGCTTACTTAAACTCATTCGGCAAGTATCCCCTGTCACTCCTCCTATAAGGGTGATAACGATGACGATCATAGTTCCTGTCAAAACCAGAACTAGAATAGTACTTATGTCCATCACCTCTCCTATCCGGAGTTTCCAAGAGCCTGCCATCTCTAACCATGTCATCCCTATCTGACCTGTGCCCAACATGAGACCTATTGCCATATGCCCCATTAGTTTTTTCCTCCTTCCCATGGCTGATCTGAAGCGGTCCCTATCTCTGTAATTCTGACGAACTCTGAAGGATTATTGCATTGACGTCTACTTGTTTCTCCTATGCCTGCATGATTTTGTCATTATCTACCTTGCAACTCCTTCATTCTTCCTCCAAGGTTCTCAATGTGTTTGCTAAGTCAAAAGAATTCCCAACACCATGTTGCTCATTTAATCCATAGGGAGAGTCTCGAGAACTGTAGTATACCATTTTTATAGTCATCCTTGATATTCTTCCTGTAAGTATGCCATGTCAACTAAACTATAACATAATATAATCAACATACCTTAGTATAGCTCGGGGAGGATATCTCATCTACAATATCAACCAGATTAACGCAATATATGTATAAACATAATCAGAACAACATATAGATGTAATCCTAACCATAGTCCAGTCATCATTGCATGACCATATCAACCACACATCATGACCTCATGCATGACAACTACAACCATGTCATTGTATGCATAATCAACATATGTATGACATGCATGCATACACAATACATAAAAACATTGTCATGCATAACCGACCTATACTCATGCTAAACACATCCAACAACAAACCATCAACTTTCACATGGTGACACCACTGCAACCATGACCAACACCATGCATAAGCAACAATCACATTAACCACAAGCATAGAGAACACATATGCAACTGACATGAATGCATGACCAACACATAGCCCATCTAGTCCACGAGGTGAACCATGCTCTGATACCAATTTGTAACACCCTCCTCCCACATTTACCCAAGTTAATCGGTCCGTTGGGGTAAGCATGTGACGAGAGGCTACTGTGATCTTATTCAACTCCCCATGTAGAGTTAAGGAAGTGGAACCGATAAAACATAACCGACTTGACCTTCTACACATGTTATAGAACTTCCAGAAGCCAACTAACGTTCCCAAGAGACCAACCCTTGAGGCAACCCAACATATTACTAACCTAGAGCCTCATTCACTCCCATAACATGCGCATGCATGCGACTGAGACCCTCCAGTTGCTCTCACAACAAGGGAATGCAATCGACTTCGGTTTTTTTCGGCTAGTTCTCAACCTGTGACCTTGGATTTTGTGCCACTTTTTCGAGGCCAAGTCTCAGGCCACTTCCCAGAACTTCATGAAACTTCCAAAAATGAAAAGTAACATTGAAACAATGCTACAAATGCAAATATTTAAACAAGGTCTTGACTGGACCCCTAGTAGCCATGACAGGAATTTCATCAAACATGTCACAAATATGCATTATATAAGTCATAACAATAGATATGAGAATAGGGGTCTCATACTTATTTGAGAATCGCTAAGAAGCATTTATGCCTTATCACATTAGTTTCATTATCATCTATTAGGTCATATATTCATTGTTCATTCATTTACAAATCAAAGCATGATGAGAGCCATACATTGTCACTCTCATAAAACATACTCATAACCAACATATAAACAACATAAATAATAAGGATACAACAATCATAGAATCCACATATAAACCAATACATTTACTCACGAAATACCAAGGAGAAGGAACTCTTATTAATGAATGCAAAAGCCAACGGGGTTTGGGACTTCCACGAGCCACCCGACCATAGATTATTTGAACCAAATCTTTCTTTCAACCAATCACCCCCATGCCATATTCCAAGCATGAATGTGGGACTCGTAACCAAAAATCAACCAAGGATTCTCGAGGCTACACCACCTCACTATCATAAATAGAATTAGGATTTACCGCAATCCTCGCCGGATCACTAAGCCCTAAATAAGCATGGATGCCACCGAATTTCTCCACCTACACCGTGAGTAATTTTATTGTCTCTTAGTCTCTAGGCTTCACTGCAATCCACAGTCTGATTCAGGGATCATTAGGCCATAATCGAGACACCACCCTCCAAGCTTTACTGTATATCCCACCATTCACTGGTCAAGGATTCCTAGGCCTGATCAAAGGCGCCCACCTTTAGGCTGTATATCCCACCATTCATCGATCAAGGATTCCTAGGCCCACCGAGGCCACACAAAATTTGGCTTTATCGCAACCCATAATTTGGTTCAAGAGTTACTAGGCCAAAGCTTTACCACAATCCACAACCCGGTTCATGGATCACTAAGCCATGTGTTATTTCTTCAAAGATCCACCTCACTTAGTTTCGAATCCATCTGGCAATCCAACTCAACCAAAACATGAGAACCCCATCACACCATGGCCATCCGGAAATGGCAAGGCTAGGCTGGAAAATGCTATCATACCTGGCAAAACCCACGTCGATGACAACAAGAGAACCAAGAACACACATGCATAACCATGCATGCTAAATCTAGCAAGGAAATCATACATGCAAATCGATACCTGCAAATAATCTTGTTGTAGTTGCTTTATCCCTCTCTTCCTTGCTTGATCCTTGCTTTCCTTTGCCTTCTTTTGATTTCTTGATCCAATGCTAGGGTGCTCCGAGAAAACTCCAAGTGTCCAAAAGTGTGTGAGAGAGAATAGAGAGAGAGCTCCAAAATTGAACTGACAAAAGGTATCGATCCTCAAAATCCTTTTATTAATGAGGCCTCTATTTTCATCAATTTCGATTATTTTCCTTCATCTTCCTCCTCACATGCAATCTGTGACCTTTCACCTTCCTTTTCTCCTAATTTCCGTTATTTTCATAAATAAAATGCCAATTAATGCTCCAAGTCTTTCCAAATCCTTTGTCATTTCCTTTACCAATTTCCCTAGCCATAATAAACCAAATGAACACCCACACTAGGATGTTTTGCCCAACTTTCAACTTGGAATAAATGTCCCATAACCATGGTTATTATTTTGCCTTATTAACTTTATTGACATGGAATTTTGACCAGGGATGTTACAAAGTTATGCCATTCAAAGGCATTTAGTGGATAATTTTTAGAGTGCTTAGGTTTCTAGAATACATTTGGATTTAGATATTTGGAATTTACATTAGGATTTGGAATTAGACCAGAGGGATGTTCTATGAAGGATTTCTTTCTTCTTCTGATTTTTTGAAGCATACACTCCTCAGAGCTTTTGTATAATATTAATATCAAACTCTTTCTCTGTGAGTTGTTTTTAAATGCTTAGGATATGTCTTTTTGTTTGCTTTAAGATTGGATGTGTTAGTATTTTCAATTCAAATTACAACAACTTCTTGAATAACAATGTGATTGTTGTTCTACTCTTGGATTTGTGGAATAAAGAACCTTCCCTATGTGTTGAAGTTGGCTTTGATTAGATTAACTCCTCAATTATTTTTAGTTTGGGTTCAAAAGTCATGGATCGCGGGGATGTTATGGAAATCATGAGAATTCTCTCAAGGCATGATGTGTTTATTCAATGTATTGGAACCTCCTTACTCTTGAGAACTTCTAAAGATCCAGAGAACAAACAGTAATGCGACAATTATGAATATTATGGTACAATAAAGGCATAAATTAGATATCTTTGAAGCGACGTTTGGTATTCGAAGGAACATGATCATCAACCTTAGTAAAGATTCTCACTGCACAATCCCAAAAATAAGGTGTCAATGAACTTCATCTATGCAAATTAAAAAGAGGAGATAATACACCAGATAAAAGATGACATGGACATCGAGCAACAAAATTCTCTTCCCTCTAATGTTAATCAAATGGAAGTTATTAGCCATCATGTGTTCCTCTAATTCATATATTTTTCAAAGTAATTAAAATACTAGACATTTTTATTAAGCAATTTACTTGCCAGAACAATTGAAGTGTAATAATTATATATATTATCATTAATGAGGATATTGTTTTTACTTAAACTCTATATATGTATTATTTATATATTTATTGTCAATTAT
>APFE031606627.1:15013-160837 GCA_000404065.3 Pinus taeda
TTCATTAAATAATAATAAAAAATACGCTTTAATATTTTTAAATATATACAAATTTAAAAACAAATCAACCCCATTTTCTTAGGTTGGAAGTTTAATCGCAACGTTGGCCTGCTATGAGATTTCATCGCAATGAAAATATGAACTTTGGAATCTATTCCCTTAAATGTAAATCGGAAGAACATGGATCATAGAAAGTTATTTGACATCCTTATTCTCGTAATATTATACGAGTGGTGGGTGGGGCACTAGACTTTGTGGTGACTGATTAAAGTCCAAAAAATATGGAATCTGCAATGTGTGCTTTCAAACTTTAAGGAATCTTACACAAGGACCAGATACTTCATAATATCATGAATTATTTTGGGTCCTTTTTGTGACTTGTGTATAATGCATGGCATATCTTGTCAACCTAGGGGAGGTTAGCTGAAAAGATTCCATTGGAGGTTAGTGGAAAAAATATTGACTTTATTTTTTTGGACCCCACCTAATGACGGGGTCTAACTATTATGTTTTTTTGTCTTTGAATTTATGGAAATTTTGGTTATATTTCTAAAAATTATGGAAATTTTGGTTATATTTCTAAGAATTTTGGTAAGGATTTTATAAATTTAAGTAAAAATTATCAAAATTTATAGTGTTTTCGAGCTTTTGATGGTGTTAATCTATTTTCTAGCATCAAAACAAAATTTTTTAATTTTTTTTTGCCCAAATTCCAACCACTTTTAATTCGTCGGACTCCATAAATAACTTCAAATTAAATTATAACGAGTATCATTTATATTTATAAGTTACCATTTTACACTAAGCCAAAACACAATCACAAAAGACCGTTCAAGGACGAATCAAAAGATTCCCTTAAAACCAAATTTATTTGATTTTTTAAATAGAAAATAAATCATTGTCGGTTTGATGAAGTAGAAAATAACATGAATACAAAAATGCTTGGAAAATCTTATATTGGTTTGTTGAGCAATTTATACTTAATACTTGGGTGGTCAAAGACCAAAGTCAAAATGGATAGTGATTAAGTTAATGGAGAGTTTGGTTGGCCACAGTTAGGTGTCTTATTCACTGTATCGAGATTTTGACGTTTTAAAATGATATATTTGCCTTTAGTGATTTGAATTGACGTGTCAAATTAAAATAAAGAATACAAGTTTCACATAATTTTAACAAAACAAATATTTTTTTATCCCGATTTAAATAATAATAAAGATTTTGTGAAACTCTTTTTTTTTAATCACGATTTAAATAATAATAAAAATGTTTTTATAATTTGCGAAACTCTTTATAATATTGCACAGAGTGTTATTGGTTAGTTTTTATGGAAAATATTTAATTCCAAAAAATGATCATTAATGAAAGTTCTTGTTATTTAATATATTAGTATAGATTGATGTTTACTATGAATTGAGGGATTAAATCTTTTTCATTTTATTTTAGTTGTCATATTAAGTTATTTGATTCTTCTCGGCGTTTAGTAGATTCAAAGTAAAAATGATTTATGATGGTTTAATTTTCCCTTTTAAATATGCTACATTCCACGTGAATACTGTCGGTCAATACCACTGGTTCTCAATACCATGTGTCATCTTTATTTTTATTAATATTAAATTAGGGTTAATAAGAAAATGAGGATGGAGGCTCGCTTGCATAACCTGCATAGTGAAGAGTTAGGTTAACCCTCTAGTACTCTGCAGCTTCACCGTATCTCACAGCCTCCTGACAAACCGTCGACATCCGTCTCCTTGCGTCGTTGTCAACTATTCCCAGCAGTCACGGTGTCAGTTCCCTGCCTCATCATGGAGGATAGCATGGATTACGAAGAGGTGGATTATTCTTTGGACCCATTTCCCGGTGAGGTCATTTTTAGAAGCCCTAACCCTAATTCATTGAACTTTGTTTTGCTTCCACCTTCTGCTTCAGTTCCCTCTTACTCCGCCCCAATGGTCACCCTCCTTGGCCATAATGCATCTTCTTTACAATTTGATTCGCTATCCATTGATTCTCCTGCCCTAGATTGTCCTCCGCTTTCTCCTAGGACATTGAACCTGCTCATTGTTGTTACTCCCCCATCTCCTTCATTCGAGCCATGCCCTCTAGGCAACCAGTTGCACCTGTCCTGCCCTCTACCGACTTCAGAACGGGCACTTGGGGGCCATCAAAGAGACAACCCGTCAAACCATGGCATTCCATCGTCAGGTTGTTTTGAAACCCTTGTGATTAGGGTTAAATCGGCAGCCCAACTACAACAGGAGGGATGTACTTCCATTGATCCATTGCAAGGTCACCCATCAGCTCAGAGGACCGAGAAACGGAAGGTCAAGTGTGTGAAAGCCTCGACAAAGGACTTCACAATTTACTTCGGAGAGGATATACCGATGGGCGAAGTCGCGAAGAAGGCCAACTCAGTTTTGGTTGGGCATGTCCGGGAAAGGTCTTACACAGTTGAGAGACTAACCCTCTGAGTAAAGGAAATTTGGGGCAATACCCTCAAAGAACTGCTAGAGGTCCAAATCCTTCCAAGGGGATGGTTCGCATTGCATTTTACTAAGGAAGATTACACAGACCTGGTTCTAGTGAGGTACTGGTATATTGAGATGGCGTCGATTCTCCTTAAGCGATGGAGTCCATTGTTTGACTCAGAAAGGGAGCAGATAGGGGTTGGACCTATTTGGGTTCGATTACCTGGTCTCCCACTACAATATTGGTTAGAAGAAGTATTTGTCTGGATTGGGAACACGCTTGGCACCTACCTGGACTTCGATAAGTCTTATGTTCAGACCAAGAATCGAACCTTGGCCTGTATCTTGGTGCATTTGGATACACGAGAGGGCTTGGAGGAAAAATTTACATTAAAATGGAGGCATTACACTCGAATTTAGATCTTGGATTACAAAGGCATCCCATTTCGTTGCAAGAGATGTCACAAGCTAGGGCACATCTTCAAGGAATTCCCATTAAACATGAAATCAACTGATCCTCCGAGTGCTCCTTCTATTTCTAAGGCTAAATCAGTCGCCACCCCAACCAGCACCCCTGTTTCAGCCCACTGAGCACCTGATCGGGTCAGTACCTCCATGGCTGCGGAAGGAGCGCACAAGACTCCATCGCCTCCGATGCCTCGAGCATGAGCTGCCACTGCTGAGGCTGCAAGAAAAGCGGGTACTCCTCTTTCCTCTCTCCCTATCTCATATGTATCTCTTTCTTGCAGTGCATCATTTGATTCTGCATCTTTTAGGTTCATTTCTCCCTCCATACCCCGCGCACTTAACTTGCCCCCTCCCATCATTTCCACCACCACTCCATCTGTCCCTCCTCCCCCTTCCTCCCCCCTCCCAACCTCCATGGATCGACTGGACCCACCTCATCCATACAACCTTCACTCTTGATCCCTCCCTGAGAGCCTTACTCCCTCCTATACAGGGCTAGGTCTCACTTTTCCTGGTCCGGTTAGTCAATCATCTTGTGGCCAAAAGTCCAATCTCACAAAAGCCATATAGAAGGCCGGGGTAAAAGTTGTCACTGGCAAACAATCCACTTTAGAAGGGGTTCTTAGAGCATTGAACACCCCTGGGAAGGTTCCACCATGAAATGGCTATCCTTCAACTGCAGAGGCATGGCTAGTGACTCCAAAAAACTAGTCCAGCATAGGTTATTTGAAGTCGAGCCTGTGGATATCCTCATGCTGTAAGAAATCCTGGGGGATGCTGATCTCATCAATCGAACCTTAACATCATTAAAAGTCGGTTTGGCTTTTTTACTCCCTTGATGCGGCGGGTCGATCTAGGGGACTAGCCATTCGATACAATCTGTGCACTATAAAGGTTACAACATCCCGGGGAGGATTAGGGTTCATAGGTATAGATATATTCTCTGCCGATCTAGGCATGAATATCTGGGTTATTAATGTATATGGACCTTGTCATCGGCAAGAGGATTTCTGGCAACATTTTCTCAATTTGGAAATTTTCGATCATTTGGTCATCAGGGGTGATCTTAATTTCTCCATAGGATTTGGGGAATCATGGGGATCCCAAGCACGAGAAGATCCTCTATTTGGGTACTTTAGGGATTCATTATAGCAGCACAACCTCATGTATGTCCCCATGATAAAGCCCCTGCTCACTTGGAGAAATCGAAGGGGAGGGGAGGCAGCACTGGCTAGGAGGCTTGATCGATTCCTGATTAAGGTGCCCTTGTTGCATCATCTGAATAGATATAGACAATGGGTGGGTTCTAGGGGCATATCAGACCACTCCCCAATATTCTTGGAGATCCTTGGTCCCCAATCAAAACCTAAATCCCCCTTCAAATTCAATCATGTATGGCTATAGGATACGGGATACATCAAGATGGTCACTGACTATTGGAAGGCAAATCCTATCTCGAGGCAGAGACCCTGGATGAAGGTTTCTGCCACAATCTATCTTAGATTAAGCATCTATCCATCTCTTGGGCCATAGAGAAGAAACTGAGGGAGGATCAGACCCTATCTTTGGTTGAATTTGAATTGAGCGCTCTTATGGATGATAGCAATAAGGGATTTTCATTTGCAAATGAAAAATCACATCTTATTGAGCTTGAGAAGCAGAAGGACAAGATACTAAAGGAAAGAGAGGAAACCTAGAGACTTAAGAGTAGGGCAATCTAGCTACAAGCTGGAGACAATAACACAAAGTTTTTTCAGAACTTTGCAAAGGGAAGAAAGGCAGCTAACACAATCTGGAGAATGCCTTTACCAAATGGAAGTGTGGTTGACACCTTCAAAAATTTATCTCTCCTAGGTACCTCACACTTCCAGAATCTCTACAAATCTCCCCAAGAGACCAATCTAACAGATATTATACAAGTGGCTGACTACTTCCCTAGGTTTGTAGATGATGAGACAGCAGAGGAGCTCAATTCACCAATGTCACCTATTGAACTTGAGGGGAACTTCAAGTGGTTTAAAAAAGATAAAAGCCCAGGACTTGATGGGTGGACTATTGAGTTTTATCTGGCGTTTTATGATCTCTTGGGACAAGACCTGCTCAATGTTGTGGAGGAGTGTAGGACCACTGGCAAACTGTATGATGCCATTAATTCCACATTCATTGCCCTTATTCCCAAGACTGATTCTCCATCATCCTTCAATGACTTCTGCCCCATCTCCCTCTACAATTGTCTCTACAAAATTATTTCTAAGATCATTGCCAATAGAATTAAACCCATTCTATCTCATTATATTTCACCTGAACAATGCGCTTTTCTCGAGAACCGACAGATCCATGAAGCCATTGGTACCGCACAAGAGGCTATTCACTCTATTAGATCCAGAAAGCTAAAAGGCATCATTTTGAAGATTGGCTTGGTGAAAGCTTTCGATCGTGTTAGTTGGCTATACATCAAAATGCTTCTCATTCACCTGGGTTTCCCGCATCTATTCACCACCTAGATCATGTCCTGCATAACTACAACTTCCTTTAGTGTCCTCATTAATGGCTCTGCTTCCCATTTATTTCATGCTAAAAGGGGACTAAGATAGGGTTGTCCTTTATCCCCCCTCGTCTTCCTCCTTGTCATGGAAGGGCTCAGTAGGTTAATTGCACATGAAAATTGAAATGGCAGACTATTCGGTCTGAAGATAAATGATCGTTGATACCTCACTCACCTCCTATTTGTCGATGATGTCCTTATTTTTCTAGACGGTAGCATTCGAGACTCTGTATCTTTTGACAATTTTCTATTCACTTTCTCCTGGGCTACAGGTATGATGGAAAACCATGGGAAATCTACCATTACTTTGGCTCACACATCCATCCATGAATCTCGATATGCACAACAACACTTCCCATATTGTATTCACGCACTTGACCATGGATTCAAATGCTTGGGTTTCTGGATAAAACCCCTGAGCCAAAAAATTGCCGATTGGATATGGTTGGTCATCAAATTGGAGAAAATGCTAACAAATTGGTGCCATCGCTTCTTGTCCAGAGCTGGAAGATTAGTTCTAATAAAATCAGTCTTGGAGACTACCCCTATTTTCTAGATGGCTTTAGCTTGGATACCCAGAAGTATACTTGCCCGCCTTCAACAGATTTGCAACAAATATCTTTGGAATAGTCAAAAGGATAAGAGAATGTTTGCCTGGGTTAGTTGGAACAAGATTGCTTTACCCAAAAAATGGGGAGGATGGGGACTCAAAAATTTACCCCTTTTTTCTCAAGCACTTGCTGCAAAAATGGGATGGACACTCCTCTACAAACATAACCTTTAGACCTCTGCTACTTACCACAAATATATATGGCCTCTCCAAATCATGGACTGGGTTAGGTTGCCGCAATGCACAAGGACTAGTATTTCATCGGTTTGGAAAGCTCTACTCCATTCCCTCCCGAACATCCACAATAATTTGGCATGGTGGATAAATGATGGCACAAAAGCGTGCATCGGTATGGACTCCTGGGCAGGGGGAGGCAGTCAATTCCAACTTCTGAGAGAGTTAATTCTCTATTTAAATCAGAGAGATATAAGTGTTATCGCTCATATTGTTGACTAGGTTAATTCTACCATATATGCTCAAGCTTGGAAATCTGCAAATCAGTTAAATATTCCTCCTCATTGGCATCAAATATGGAATAACTACACTGCTGCTTTGACTAAGTCACACATCAGAATCAAGGAGGGACCTGATGAAATCATGTGGTGCCTTGCTGAAAATGGAGTATACACCCCAAAGGCTGGCTACCTCGGGCTGATAAATAACAAAAAACCAGATATTACACATGATTGGTGGCAGGCTATATGGAAATTGAAAACCCCATTGTGGACCAAGCTCTTCTTTTGGTGTGTACTCAGCAATAAAGTTCCCACTTGGGAATCCTTAACACACAGAGCCATTCACGGACCACACTGGTGTGTTCTTTGTAAGCAAGCATTTGAATCGATCGAGCATCTATTTCTGAAATGTGAAGCTACTGCCAATATTTGGAGATCCATCGAAACAGAGATTCATTTTACTAGCAGATGGGAAGGGGATAAAATAAACCAAACATGGAAAAACTGGCACAACTCACATCTTGGATCAAACTTGATTTGCCTTCCTCTGATCATTTGTTGGTCTATTTGTCTAGCGCGGAATAAAATAATTTTTGAAGATAGTGTTGTTAGAGGGTAGATTATCACTGCAAAAATCATTTCCGCTTATCATGAGCCACCTGAATATTCTATGCCACAACCCCGAAGACCACCAACACCCGATCCCATTGACCACTCCATCCCATGGGCTTTTTTCGACGGTGCCACACAAGAAAAGGGGTGCGGGGGAGGATTTCTTCTGTACCTCTCTGACCAAGATCATTTCAAGGTCAAGATGGGACTTGTAGAAGGAACAAACAATGTTGATGGGACTTGCTGAAGGTCTCTAAGCCATGATTGCAACAATCTACAGATCTACAGGGACTCCAAAATCATTATTAATTGGTTCAATAATATCACTATATGCCATGCACACACACTTAGAAATATTTTGGATGAAGTGAACATATTCAAATCACATTTTAATTCCATCATATGTCATCATATTTACAGGGAGCATAATAATAGTGCTGACAAGCTTTCCAAGGAGGCCACGCTACTTCCGAGAGGTCAATGGATGATTAAGGAGTAGAGGGGTACTGCACAGTAACAATATTATCACAGGCCATATATAGATCAGGCATATCATTGGGTAGATGGACCCTAAATTTTGCTGAAAGTACTCGATTATAATTTACACTGTATATATCATAGTAATATTATCGCAGACCATATATAGATCAGGCATATCATTGGGTAGATGGACCCTAAATTTTGCTGAAAGTACTCGATTATAATTTACACTGTATATATCATAGTTTATTTGCAGATTATATCTTATGAGATCACCGTGTGTGCTGTATATATTGTAGATCTCACTGTTTTTGAAAATACTCTTTACACTCTCTCAGGTTATCACCATGGTGATTATGTTTCTTTTTCTAGCCATTACATGAATGGGTTTTGATGAATTTTGTGACCTATATGACAAAGAGACAATGATGCATATGCTCTCAAGCATCTACTATATGTAATTTTTCAAAATTAATGAAAGGTTAAGATTTTTCCTTGAAAAAAAATAAAAAAAGTAGGGTTAATAATTTTTTTTGCATGGTACTAATAATAGTTTGACCCATAAGCTTCACCTAAATAAAACATATTTTTTGAGTGTTCGTAAATATAAAGTGAATTATGGAGTAAATATTAAAAAAAAATGTTTTATTTATTTACAATACCTCTGGTTTTTTTTTATATTTTTATTAATTTACCATACCTCTTTTATAAATATAGTATTTGACCCATGGTATTTAGCCCATGGTATTAAAATGGTATTTGGCCCATAGGCTTCACCTAAATAAAACCTCTTTTTTGAGTCACTGTAAATATAAGGTTTTATGGAGTAACTATAAAAATAGGTTTTATTTATTTACCACACCTCTAGTTTATTTATATTTTTATTTATTTACCATACTTCTAGTTTATTTATATTTATATTTTTTTACCAACACCTATTTTTTTATTGTTCATAAATCTCTTTATATTTTAAATTTATATTGTGTTTATACATAATAATAATTAGATTGATTTCTAAAAAGTAAACTTATTAAATATTTACATTTATATTTACGTTTGCATTTACTTTTACATTTACATGTTTAAGTGAGATCTGCCTCATATTGGGGTGTAGACCTCTTGGCGCAATATTTTTGTTTAATAAAACAAAATTATATCTGAAAAGTATACAAAAAATTATTATATTGTTGATTGGAGGTTTTACTAGTTGTTAAAAATATGTGGCAATATTCATCTTAAAACTTGTAATATGTTAACATTAAGAAACAAGTGTTGCATGCAGCTAGTAGTCCCTGTCGTCAAGCACAAATGAAGCCCTTTTCTGATTTGTGCTTCAGTCTTATCATTGTGTTTGGATGAAGAAAGGCCACTTCGCCTGAACCCCATGTCAAACCGGGTTTTATTTCTAATAGAGTGATTTGGTCCCCTGACATTTCAATAGAGACATGTTTAAATGATACCTAAGGGAAGGATACTCCAAGACAGTCATTGCCCACCTCAGAAGCATGCCTATATAGTATATGCATACCCAACCATATCTAATATCCACGCATGGTTGAAGGAATTGTGTGACTGAAAGTTCAATTCACTACACAGATTTCTCAGGGGGTCAATGAAATGATCCAGTTATTCCAAACTCTTCTCTTCAATAAATTGAAAGAAGCAAATAGCTTGCTACAAGTGAAATTTAGAAGCAAGCCTGGTGTTGGATATTGTCCTATGGAGTGAGGAATACATGCCATTACAGTGCAGAAAGTGGATTGAATTATGGGAAAAATGGATTTTCATAGGATTCTATTCCAAACTTACTGAAAAGGTTTGCTTCTGTATTCACACTTGCAGACTCATCAGACTTCTGCATAATCAGATAAGAGTCAAAATCGTAGCCAAGAAAAGAACTATTGAGTACATACAAAAAATGATATAGAGAAGGCAATGTTGTAAAAAACTCCTTTTAAAAACATGTCGAAACAATAGTGAACGTTGTATTAAAAAAAATCAAAGGAGCTGCCATATACATATAAACTTTATAGTCAATATAGAAGTAAAATGGTCGAAAAACCTCTTGGATAATAAGTATACATGTCAACTGTCTAGATATTCAATTATACACTGAGAATAACAAAGGTTTTGCATAACTGAGTATAAAGAAACCCCTTCGAGACACAAGCCAATACTATCAATCGACTTGAAGTGTCATAGGTCCTGACATAAAACAACAATAAGATATCATGGAAATTGCAAGTCTGAACAACCCTCGAATAAGTTATTAAACTCTAAATTGTTGGGACTACTGAAAATAGGTCGAAAGTAGCACCTGGAGGAAACAAGCACTTTGTATAAGCATGAGAGGCCTTCCAGAAGATTAGAAAACTCGCCCAAGAACCAGTCAGGAAATTTACCTGCAGAAAAAATATTCACCACATTGGTGGAATCAATTAGTTTGTTCTAGGCATGCAACTAAAAAAACATGTGCTAGAGTTAATTTTGTAAACAAAAAGCCCCGCTTACTTATGTCGGACCTCCTCTGAGGTATCCTGCAAGGACACTCCCTTGCGCAACTTGCTACCCTGATCAGTGGGCAAATGTTGAGTATACCGATTTCATGTGGAGGCAACAGCTTTGTTGACAGCAAATGCCAGGAGCGCGTACACGTATCAAATGCAATACTCCACGACAGCACATTCTGGGGGCATATATATAACAGATTCTTATATGCTATAGCAACAACGTTTGCAGGAAAAAACCCTAAAATGGAATATGGTGGCGGTCCTAGCATCACAACCATCCTTCCCCCAATTACTTCCTCCCTTTCAACTACTCCCTTGCTACTCAGACTTCTCAAATATATAAATAAAACATAGGGCATGGTTTCCAACATTCTCCACTCCCTTAATTTATTGTCCAACTCCCATATCCTCACTCCTCTAGCTCCTTTTGGATTTCCAGCAGCAGACACAAGCAGAGGGCGAGGGTTTCGCTCACAGCACACCAGCCTTGGATTCAATAAATTACTTGGCAATTCAGCCTCAATCTTCACAAACCCTAAATCCCCTTTCCCGTCATCAAAAAGTAGCGCAAATAGTTGGCGTTTGCAAGGGTTGCGGCCGTGGGTTTGGTACAACAAAATAAATAAAGACACACCATTCTCGTTGTTGCAGGGAAGAAGGCAACTGCTCAACTTTTATGGAGGAGCTTCGGCTCAAGGTCTGTGGAAAACCGGGTTCGCTTGAAATCCGCGGTGCAGGGGATCGATGTTGAACTACTCTCCCAAGCTGCTGGTAGCTGCCTTCTACGAAAAATTGATAGTCTGAGCGAGAGACATCTGGCACTGGCTGCATGAAAGGCGCTCATGCAGGGCACGGAGAAGAACATGCACACCCTGAACATAAAACTTACGGTAAAATATTTTTTCCCTGCTGAAATAACATCGGGGCACGTGAAGCGTGCAATAAGACCTCCAATTCACAACTTTGGTTATAAATTTCTTACACCGATATTTGCAGAGATAAACTTTGGTTAAACTTTGATAGTGCACAATTTTTTTTGGTCAAAGGACCGGTTAATGTATGGTCAACGATCGATCAATTGCTAATAGTCCCAAGCAGGGACTAATAATTTTTGATATACAAATTATTTTTAGACTATAATATTTGAAAAGAGATTTGCACATGAATATCTCTCATATCTATATATATATATATATATATGGACACACATCATATGTAATTTTTCATTGTTATAGGCAATGTCTTGAAAGTCCTCTCGGGCACTTGGATTGTGTAGACTACATAACTTAAATGTGTAATTCCAACAAATTTTTTTACATTTGAGACAAAATTAACCGAAAAATATACCTAGGCCAAAATGTAAACTAGTAAGACTATTGAAATGTTTTAAATTATTTTAGCCATAAAAAATTTAGATTTTTTAATTGCTTTACATAATATATACATATAAGCATAGTTGACATCTCAATATAGACATTAACATATTTCATTTATAAACCAAATTGTCCATATTAAAATATTATTCTTTTATTAACATATTTTTGAATATTTGTTATTATTATTTAATCTCACGTGAAATATTTTATTTATAACCTATATCGAATATTTTTATTATTAATAATATTTTTTGAATCCCACATACCAATTTTATTTTAAAAATTGAATAAAACACGCATCTCCTTATTGGGAAAGAAATTAAATTATTTTACTTCTAATTGTTTTTCCTTGCGAACATTTAATTAATTAATATTATATATATATATATATATATATATATAGTATATATATATATATATATATTCAAACTTTTATTTAATTTCCATATTGAAATATTTAATAAGGTAAATAATATTTTTATTTTTCGTTATTTTCTTTTAAACTTTTAATTGCTTTAAAACATAGATATTCAAATATTTTATTTATGGTTTTGAGAGTGAAAATGAAATATTCTTACCACATCTCCTTCATATTGGGTTGTAATATTATATATAAAAAAAGGAATCAAACTAACACAATAAGAGTGGTATTATTAATGTTTTATAATGTTTTTATAATACGTGTCAACTCTAGTTGAGCATAGACGGCACCACACATGGCTCTCATATTGGATTGTAGAATGGGCTTCTCGGCACAAAAATGCATTTTTTGTTTTTGTTTTTTTCACTGAATTTGTTCTTTCAAAGTTCCTTAATTCATTTCTCTTTAAATATTACCCTCATTGCATGGATTGAAGGCCACATGCAACCCTCTTTTAGCATTATATCGAGTGAGTTTGAAATATCTTTCCTTGGACTCCTCCTTTGAAATCAGGCCAATGGTCATGTTCAAAGATTAAGCCATCAATTCTCTTTGAACATCATCTCACAACCTCTTTTAAAAGATAGATTGATTAAGCACCTTCAAAAGAAACATTTTGATGACAAGTCGGTGCCATCTAGCAACCTTGAGAAAGACATTTTGAAGTGAGGACTGAGGCCATTTGAGCCTCGATAAAAATTGGCACATTGAGCTTAATTTGAAGATACACCCAATATTCATACATAGCTCATTGGGTATCTTTTAAAGAAGTGTCTTGACTTTGAAGGCAAAGGTCATTGCCCTTATTTGAAGTTCACACTTCAGATTCTTGATATAAAGGCCATCAAGCCTTATTAAATGAACACCTCGATGGAGAAGGTAATATCATTGAGCCCTTTGAGAAAATACCATATCAAAGCCATCGCCTGACTAAAAACTTGTTGCAGACTTCATTGGATTACTTAGAATACCTACTTTGAATTTTATCATGTCACGTCAAAAGATGTAGCTTGATCTTGCATGAGGTCACTTTTGAACACAACCATAGTATTCAAAGAAAGAGCTTTTAGGCTAGTTCAAAGATCTACTCCACTTCAAATAAATGGCCTTCAAACTTCTTCAAATAACTTAGCCAACAAATAAAGAAAAGGGGGAGATTAACCTACTTCAAAGCAAAACAAAAATACCTAGCATTACCATTAAGGCATGTAGGCTTCAAGTATCATTTGAACTTACAAAGCTTCAATACGTTGTAGGGTCCCACTTCATGCCGATGTTTGGCTTACAAACATGCTATCATACACAAATAAATCAAACTATCTCAATAGCCATCAATAACCCCAAATAAAGATAGTCAACATTACTTTGAAGCCAATACTTCAAGCCTATTCAATCTCATAAATGAATGCACTTATAACCATGTAAGAAACTAAGCATGCTAACTTTATTCACAATATAACTCAAATTTGTTTTTGTAAACACATTTAACAAAGTAATGCAATACCCCATTGTGGGCGAACATGATAAGCATTAAAAGAAGTGATTGGCATTGGTGTGTGAAGGGTAGATGGGGGGTGGTGATAACCCCCATCTAACAACAAGGCAATTATCATAGTACAATACCAAGCACGACACAACAATGTAAGCATAATGCAAGATGGTGGAGCTTGAAGGTGGGAGGTAGGATTTGGTACAAGATAACTTGAAATATGAAAATGTTCATGGCATTGTGTTGGAAATGTATGAGCAAAGGACACTTGATGAGGCGAAAATCAATATGGTTTCAGTTAGAGCTTTGGAAATTGATTTCATTCACCTTCATAATGGTATATTGGCAGGCTTTGGTGTCTTCAATTGTCCTTTTGTCATGCTCTTTGTTTGAATTTATAGGGTGCCTTGGCTCATTCTACGCCATCAATTTCAAGATGAACCTGAGTCTCTCAATTATTAATAGAGGGATCCTTGGGGACATCTTTCCTAAATGGGTTTGTTGGACATGGATTTTGAAGTACAACGTGCTCGTGAACTATAAGTCAGGTGCACTAGAAGAGGATCTAAGGTTTTGTATTCAAACTACTATTATTTCTATATCATAACATATTTTGTCTCTTCATATTTTGCAATAGTTGGATAACGATTTGGCGAAGTTGGGATTTTTCTAGCTCCTATTTCTCTTTTCCCTTTTATAGCTCTTTTCATTAATGTTTCTACCCTTATTAGTGGAATATTCTTGTTTGTTATCGAGTTGGGTTACATTCCTTGTCTCAAGGCTTTTGTCTCTATTTACCCTAGGCATTTTTGCATTCATAATCCTTTGGGTTAGCTTCTTTGTCTTAATGAACTTTTTTCTTTCCTCCGAGTGTTGAAGTTCCACCTCCCTGCCCCGTGCTCCTCTGTGTGTGTTATCACTCTAGCGTCATTCTTTACTTCTACATTATGCCTAAACAAGGGCATTGTGGAAGAAATGGGGGAATATGCAATAGCTCTCTCCCCTCTAGCTCTAATGTGAATTGCTCTATAGAGTGCTTTGCTACTGTTTGTGTTTATATTGTTCCTCCTACTATTCAAGCTAAAATCTAGGAGACCAAAATGTGGATGTGGAAGCTAAGGTTGGAGGGTGGGTCCCTAATACAAAGAGTACCAATACTAGAAATACAAGATACATGTAGATCATCACCATCCACTGGCAGTAGAAGACGATAATGGGGAAAGTCTTTGTTGAGATATTAAAGGCACAATAAGGAATACTGTTATGTAATGAAAAACTCCAAAATCAAACAAATGAGTTCACTAACAAAATCTCAATTATGGAAAAAAACACAGTTGATCTAGAGTTCTCAACTTCAGATGAAGAGAAGGATCATCCTGATATAATACATGTTGATTCACCATCTAAGAAAATGGACTCTCGGTTAATTTTTGTGTTTATTTTAATTAGAAACAATGTTGCAAACATATATGTGAATTCTAGTGTTTATGTTAGTAGGAAGGCATATAGGCTAAATCTATACTATCTAGCTACTTTTTTTTTCAAGTTCAAACAACATGTCATGGAAAAATCTCTCTTTTTATTCTAGTGGTCTGGTTTCCCTTGTAGCGTGCTGGTGGAACTAGCAATTTGTGCATATTTTGCAATATCTTGGTAATACAAATCCTATCTAATTAACATATTAAAAATATGTAAAAACCAAGCATGTCAAACCTCATACACCATGAGTTGCATTTCCAAATTGTACACAAGTAGATTGCAAGATCAACTTCATAATTATAACAATACTTGACAACAAAGATAGAATATTGATATTTTTAATTATAATGGTCCAAGAAATTTGGCTACTTTGTGGACAATTTTTCACCCAATTGTATGTATCCATTGTGGATGTCACCCCAAGCCAAGTTATTATGCTTGTACAATGAAGGAAATATGTTAAGGACTCTTAGGTCACTCAACCAACCTAATTGTGTTGAGCCTCAATCAAGTTGTTCACTGCATGATACTCAAAGTAACTATTTAGTTAGCACAACCATGATGCTCCCTTCATCTACCCCACACAACACAAGGAATATCTTCCCTTCTCTTCTAAATAGCCCCTTTGGATTCTTCTTCTTTATGGTGCCTATTGGTGTGTGTAGAAGGAGTCCAATATGTTGTTTTCCTTTGGGAATGAACCAACAAAGTTATATCTTGGCTTTCAAGTAGTAAATAAGCATTAATCTACAAGGGCACAATGATGATTTCTAAACACCCAACCTCTATGCTACTTTGAAAACTTCCATCATTCTTCTTACGTCTATTCCCTTCTCTTCCATATCTCACTTTGGTCACTTATAGTTTCAAATGTCAATTCCCTATCATGACAACACAACTCCAAAACTCCAATGGTGCTTGGGTATGGGCAATAGTTCAAGCGAATAAGGATTATGGTCAAAATGAGTGAGGTCCATTAATTATAGTGGTGCATAGTCTCTGAATGAGTGATTCTCCACTTGAAAAGAAAAAAGAGGAAGGTTTCTACTTATCTATCGAGATGTTATATATTACCTTCCTTAATAAGAATTAATAATAACAGGATGGTGAATTCAATAATGACTAATTGAGGGATATTAAATCAATAAATAAGAGTTCTAATTAATATGTAGTTAATCGAATATGTCAAACACTAGAACGAGACAATTTGAATTAGCATTAAATAGAGTAGAGGAGAAAATAGAAATTTTAGATTCCTTACATTCCTTTCTTCCACTATACATAACACAAATGCCCTCATAATTAGGTAGGGTGGACTTCCTTACCAACCACCTCTTTCATTCACTGAGTGACGATTGAGGTTTAAATGAGGCACATGGTTTAAAGGTGAAGGTTAGGCAACTTGGATTGTTTCTTGCTCCCTTGAGGTCCCCTTCCTCTTCCCCTCCAATGGATTCACAACTCCTCTCATGCACTCCACTTCTAACCTTGACGCTCTATATTAAAGTTTGAAATAATATTTGCATAACTTGAGGATACTGTGGCAACTTTACCACCTAGTATATCAAAGGCAAAAATGTCACAATCATGTACCTAGAATTTCACTTGCCAAGTGTTGACCTTGAGATTTGCACTAAGAATCCATACAAAAGATTGCATCATTTACATACATGACCAAATAATTTAAATTCATATGAATTCAGTACGATTATTATTTCTTTTCCAAAGAAAAAACCATAATTTTATTCAAAGACAAAATTACATTTTGTAGATGCCTAGGGCATTACAAATACTTAAGTTGAAAGGTCTGCGAAAAAATGCCTCATGGCCAAAAAAAAAAAACCAAGAAGCCACCAAAAAAACTAGCATAATCATTAAACAAAACCTGCTCACAGGCCGCCCATATAGCCCTGAAAACCCCAAAGAAACTGCGATAGAAACATGACAACAATGGGATTAGCCACAAGTGAAGAGAAAAGAAGCACGAAGCCAGGGCCAAAATAGTGGGGGAGCCACTTTGACCCCGCCCTCTCAACTCCCATCTCCATGACACAGTTGACAAGGGAGCCTCTCCAAAAACGACCCCACAATAACCAATAACAAAGACCCTTGATGGTAGCAATGCTAGGAGAAGCCACAAGCCTTGTGACAAGGCAACAAGGAAGGACAGGGACAAAAACCCCAGAAAGCACCAGCGACGGCCACAAATCGAACCAATGAACACTGCTTCCAACAAAGCATGGCAGCGGTGAGGGAGGGCGAAGCTGGCTCCAGGAGAAAACGACAAGCACCAGCGATAACCTTGGTAGGATCCCCATGCAAACACGCAAACACGCACCAACACCCAAAAATGCCATCATCACATGCACTAAAGAAGCAATGACATCAACTTGATGTAGAGCCATAGGCACCAGGAAATGAACGAAGGAAAGACACGAAACAAGGGTCGAGGAGGCTAAGGCTTAGCCACCTTCCCTCCGCTCCAATTCATTATAAGTGACTTTACTATGATTGTCATAAACACTTGCTTCCAATTTACACATATTTGGTTTCAAAAAATTAAAATATCAAAATCGAAATATTACATTATCCCATATATAAATGAAAATTTTACTTTGAAGACCATTAAGAAAAAACTTGGACAAAAATTAAAAAAATAAAAAATAAAAATCTATAAATTATAAATTATTTAAAAAGGCAAAAACGACAATCAAATTCAAAGGAAAAAAAATAAAACAATTTCACTATTTTTAAGAATGGCTTCATAGCCATTTTTTCCTCAAAAGTGTATAGTTAGACACACTATGTAATTAAAGTTAGGTAGGTAGTTGAAGGTATGGCCTTCACGTTGAAAAATTAGCCATAAGCACATGCATACCAGAAATTGCTCAACCACAAACAGTAGAGAAAATACTTTAAAGTGTAAAATTCGACCATTAAAAGCATAAGGGCATCCCAAAAATTTAAAAAAATAAAAATGGAGTCTAACCCAACATTGAAGTGAAAGATCCTTACATGGTGTCCCATATATCATAGAGAATGTTTATTGTGATCACACTCAAGATACCCATCATGCTTTCATCACATATTTAATAAAACTCACATTCTACCAAGAAAATTCCGAGGGGCATCTAATTCAAGTAGGGCATTAGTCCACCCTAGCAAGCTGGGAATATTTAAACTTTAATAAAACAAATAAAAATGGAGCCTAACCCCACATCGAGGTGAAGGGTCACTCCATGGTGCTTGACATTTAAATATGAACGAATGGTTAGAGATGACACGTTCATCATGATGCTAGACGGTCATCATGACTAGGGTTGAGCAATTAGTGCTTCTATGGTTTGCATCATGTATATCCAGTTTTTTCTGAATGCTTAATGTGGTAAAATGGTTTTCCTTTAGGTTTCATTGGGTTTACTTTTACAATGGTTGTTTTTCTTTTTAAAGGTGGGTTTGTTTTGTATTTTATTTTTAATGTAAAATGAATTTATTTAATTTTATGATTATACGATATTTATTATTTTAATTTTAGTTTTTTTTTAATAATATTAATTGCAATTTATAATTGGTTAATTTTAATAATTAAAGTTACATAAATTTATGTTTAATTTTAAAAGCAATTTATGATTTATTATTAATAAAAAAGTTTGTTATATTTTCAAGTAGTTTTACAATTTTTTGAATAATGATAATTTTATTTGTTTTATATACAGTTTCGTGATTTTGAATATAGTGTTAAATTAAATAAGTGGGAATTGAATTATTAAATTGTTAATTAAGGAATGATTGTGTATCTGTGATTTCAGTCTCATATGAAACTTGTATATAGAGTGAGATTAGAAGAATTGTCGACTCATACTCACTGTGTGAATTTTTCATGACAACATGATGAAATGAAGCACAAAAGTATTGCGAATGACAAAGAGATTATGACTCATTAAATGGGTCATGATGTGGGTAACTCATAGCATGAACGACCTGTACTATAAGGACACGAGAGAGATTGGGAAATTGCACAAAGTATTAGTCTTTGACACACAATTCAAGGACAAGTCTTCGACACACAATTCAAGGACAACAAGACTACATGGGAGTTTTTAAGAGAGAGCAAATGATTTGTTAGAGGGGGTGCGTGGGAGACATGCATATGTTTATCAAGGGAAATGGACAACGAAGGAAAGAAGCATTGCAGTGTATTAGAAACATAGAGATTTGAAGGAGAACTCTGACTGGGAATTGCTACAATCAATAGGAAGGTTGACAGGCTCATAGTTCAAACAAACACTCTAACAAACATCCTTTATTCACACCAGCAACAACTACATGCCATCAAGCTTAACCTTCAACATTTGCATCCTCAATTACAAGCTATTATGGAATTCAAGCAAGGTGAATTACAAGTTGTAGGGGAGTAAGCATTGCCCATCAACTTTGTTGAGCCAAACCAAGTTGAGTGCCTTGACCTCACTCAAGTGGCTCCAAAAAGCAACTTTGTAATCATAGATAATTATGAGCTAATTTCAAAAGTTTTTTTGGTTAGCTTATGGCTTCTAAATGGGGTTGTACCTTATGTAGTTTTTTTAAATTGTATCGATATAGACATAGTTGTTGCGCTGTTAATGGACAAAGTAGAAATTTGAAGAGTCAATTCATATTAACATTCGAATACCTTGCTTCTCTTTATATCAAGGAAAAATTGATGTAATACTCAAGTGCCTAGGCACATTTTGATAATATACGTTATACTATTATTGTAAAAAAATAAATAGTTTCATGAATTTATATAGTTCTCCACAATTATAGTTATAGTGTCATTATTTCGATGCATTCTTTAGTAATATAAATAGATGTACAATTTTTGTTGATTTAGAGTATGTGATTGATTCTTGGTTGGGTTGCTTTCATATTTGATTTCTTATCCTTTTGTATATGTAAATGTGTTAGACACAATTATTTAATGTTAGTGCACTTTGTTACCATGTAACAATTAATAAGTTGTGTATTACAACAATTAGCAAAATGTTTCTTAACCATTAACAAATGTGATATTTAACAAGCATGATAATTGCAATACTTATCAATTTTATTTTAAAGCATAATTACAATTATTTATTTGAATATTATATCAAGTTTTATGATTGCAACATTTAACATTATGTTATAATAGCCACTTGTTGAGTGTGTTTTTAAATACTCTTTTATGACTTATCTAGTTATTAAAAACATACATGTAAATAAGTTAAAGAGACTCTATTATTACATAAGGAATTTTATGCAATATCATTTCAATGCCTTTAACTCTCATAAAACTAGTTTGATTACATTGCAATGAAATTGTTTCCACATGATTAAGTTATTTACCACAATGAGTCATTAGCTTACTATCATAGGGAGTATGTGCCATGGGCATAATCATAACATTGATGACACAAATAAGTTGGATTTCCTATTTCATAATATAAAGTATCGTGTACGTACAATCGTAACACATTAAAACAATATCAACAATATCAACAATATGGATCAATGGTACACCAATGAGTTCATCATGAAAAATTCAAATCCAATCTTTATTTCAAAAACTCCATCAATGCCCCTCAAGGATCATTGCTAGCCATTACAAAGCTTGAACATAACATAGAACATTTATAAACTTTATGTTGTTACATTTTAGTTACCAAAACAAATTTTCTATGAAAAATAAATAGTATGTGCATGTTGTTTGGGATTAACCAGAGTTTGAAGTTATTTTGTTTCGTTTGTTTTCTTTTCCAAGGAAAAAAACCGTAATTTTATTCAACAACAAAATTACATTTTGCAAATGCCCTAGGGCATTACAGATACATCAGTTGAAAGGCCTACCAAAAAAACGCCTCATGGCAATACAAGAAAGAGGTTGAGAAGCCAATAAAAGAATAGAGCGCACAAGCTCGCCAAAAACCCTAAAGGGCACACCAAAAACAACCCAAGGCAACATATTAGATAAGCCTAAAAACAAATGGCCGCAAAAAACTTACAAAGTGGGTAAAAAACAACGCTTAATAAAAATAATGTAAAAACCCAACAAGGGTTGTTGACAATCCAAAGACAAAACTGAGTGAAGGTCGTTCTCGAAGCCATAAAAACATGCCAAAAGACGACAACAGGAGCTGCAAAGGACAAAGAAAATTGACAAAGATGCCAAACCAAAACCACGAACCAAGGCAACTGTAGGTGAGAAAGAAAGGGTCACAAAGTCCAATAGAGGATCAACGTCGACTCCAACACCCAACGAAACACAACATCAAACCAAGGAAAACCAGTGGTGACAATAGAAAAGCGAAGAAGCCCACACCCAACAAAGCCTTGCGCGAAGAACCTACAATGAACAACAATGCCCACCTGTAATGAAAAGAAGGAAGGTCGCTAGATTCAAGGATGAGGAGATACAAACCAAAGAGCTAAGATAGTTAGGGTTCCAATTGTCCGACTCCCCACTCCCTCAACTCCTTACCCCACTAGAGTTTGAAGTTACAAACAAATTTGTAAAATATATCATATTTAATATAAAGTATGGTATTTTTATTTTTTTAATCTTGTGTAAACTACTTTAAGGAGTTTTTTTACTATATATTTTAGGGAAATGTGTTGGACACTTTTCTTTATTTTGAAAATGATATTTAAAATAATCAAAATTTTATAAAAAAATAAAATTTATGATATAGTTTAAAGTGATTACAACCTTTATTTATTAAAAACTTAACATGTTATTTACAAACAAAAATTGAATTTGGAAAAAGTTGTATGATATTTCATTCTTTTATATTATAATAATTATTCAAATTTAGGAAACACTAAAAAAAAAGCTATTTTAACATTAGATCAAATGAATAAACTTTTAAAACAGGGCAAAGAAAGCAACTTTTTGGATCACTTATGAAAGGAGTTTTAGAAACCACATCATTGCTCCATAGATCAATGACACATGGACTTATCATTTTTGCTTATGTGAACCTCCCAATAACTCAAATCTCTATATTACTTAAATGGCACTTCCACCACCTCTCTTCTTGGATAATTGCAAAGGTCACAAATTGACAAACCAATTTATGAAACACCATGACAAGAAAGCTTTACAAGGTGGTATATGGCTTTTGTTTCTTTGCTTGTGTTCGTTTTGCTTAGTTGTGGATATCCTTAGAGCGTAAGTACATGGCTTTTGGTTCCCATGTTTGTCCTTTTGCTCTTCCATTAGTTGAGTAATGGTTTTGTTAAAGAATGCAGTTATAGATTAAGAGGGAGGCAAGATGATGTTGTAATTGTGATTTATTAATTAAACTTAGAACTTACATGAAAGCAAAAGTGGGCAGTGGTTAGGTGATGTGGTGGTGCATTGCCCACCAACCAGCAGGGATAAGGACTTCTACTAACCATAGAAGGATTTCTTCTAATTTTACAGTTTAATTTTGATTTGACAGCACATTAGCTGCTTACGTGTGAAAGAGATTTGACGTGTACAAATATGTCAGCTGCATGATGACGAATGCCCACGTTGCATTTTAGCCTCGGAGCCTTATAATACAGCAAAGAAAAATAAAAAAAAAATTATAAAGAGGAACAAAATGAACAAGTGAGAACATCCTGTACGTTATTTGAATTTGGCTGCAATCGACGGGGAGTCTCAGATTTGCCCCGGGTTCGATTTCTTGAGCTCCCCATATTGTATTATTATTCGGTGACACAGGTGGTTCAGAGCTAGTCCATGAGTATTGGCTGAAGGCGGATGGGTAAGTGCGAGGACAGGAACAGGAAATGGGCGCTGAGAGCAGCAGGCGGTAATCGAACCGCTAACACAGTGAGCCTGCAATGGAAGCTGTTTCCCTCGGGCGTGATGCCCATTGGGCTGTTTGCGAGCATGGGGCAGATGGGCGTTGGGGTCGGAATCCCTCCCCCTCCCAATTCAGGCGATGACGGGCAGCGTCAGATTCGAAGGCTGGTCGCCGCGGCGGAGCTCTCTTCCAATGCCCAGGAGACGAAGGACCTGGGCTTCGGCGTTAGCGGGGAGTATTTACCATCCGCCGGTGGGGAATTTGGCTTCAAGGCCATGATTACGCAGGCGGAAATTGTTGCCGTGGAGGTCGAGGAAGGGGGGCAGAGGCTGAAGAAGAAGATCAAAAGACGGGGCTTGAAGCTGAGGGTGGGCAATGCTGCCTTGAAGAGGCTTCTTAGCGGAGCCTTTGCGGGGGCCGTTTCCAGAACTGCGGTCGCTCCTCTTGAGACTATAAGAACCCATTTGATGGTGGGCAGCAGTGGGAAATCCATGACCGAGGTATTTAATCATATCATGCAGAACGAGGGCTGGCAGGGTTTGTTCAGGGGAAATGGTGTTAATGTCATCAGAGTTGCCCCCAGCAAAGCCATTGAGGTATCCATAATTTTTTGAGGGTTTTTAGTTTCAGTACTTGGTATTTTCCAAGCTTTGTTTTTCCTCTTAAATTAAAAAAACTTCAATGTTGACATTGCCATATTTAGAAATTTATTCTGATTTCTTATTTTTACTGCTGTTCTTTTATTGCTTTGGGAAAATGGGTTTTCATTGAAAAGTGTAGCAAATGTCAGATCATACAAGGGGTTATAAAGCTGCCAACTGTTGATCAGTTCTTTGTTGAGGTCGACGACAGAGTATTAGGCCGTCCACCATAGTTATATTCTTGCTCTGGTGTGTCCAAACCACATAGTATGCGCCTCAAAGGGATGAGGGCTGGTTGCACGTTCTGGGTGATTATGGTGGAATAGCTATCTGGTCTCCCCGAACAACCCAAACAATATGGCAAGACTGCCGAGGCCAGGTGCAAGTTCTGGGTGATTTTGGCATAATAGATACTCTTACACGTGACAGCCTTCACACTCCCTTTGAGATACAACCCCTTGGACATGGACATGTTTCTTGAAGCACTTGCTTAAATAAAGGTTAAAAAGAGACATACAAAACTTATGAGCACAATTCTGAGATTCCTTACGTGAAATCTGAAATGTGATATGCAGTAATGAGCTGTTCCTGCTCTCTTTTGTAAAGTACGAAGAGTGGTTCCATAAAAAATATGAACAGAGACAATGCTTACGGTAGATAGAGAGCAAAATGTTTGCAAATTTTCAGTTAAAGGCATTATCTCTATGGTCCAGCAACAAAAGCTACATGTGCACTTCAGGGTCTAGTTTTAAATTTAACTATTATGAAATCAAAGTGTATTTTGAAATATCCAATACTTTTATTAGTAAAAGGCATACGATTGCCATCTCTTCAAAGATTAAAATAGCTCTTTGCAAAGTTCTAGTTTGATACATTATCACTACCATCGAGCAACACAAATTACACGAGCACTTTAAGGTCTACTTTGTTCTAAATTTAATTATAGGGAAATCGTGTTTTTTTTTTGGGATATCCAGTATTTATATTACTAAAAGGCATAGAGTGGTCAGATCTTCAATGATACATACTATACCATCACTAGATTAAAAATCTTTTCCCATGTACTCATGCAAGTAGAGTAAGTGTATGAGATCTAGTGTCTACAGCTCACCTATTTAGTATTCAACAATACCATACTATACCGTCACTAGATTAAAAATCTTTTCCCATGTACTCATGCAAGGAGAGTAAGTGTATGAGATCTAGTGTCTACATCTCACCTATTTAGTATTCACAGTCTTTTCATGAGACAATAAAATGAGTTACTAAATATCAAATAGCTTTGGAGTTTAAAATTCAAAGTTGAAAATTCATTAATTTTAGTTACCTTTCCTTTGAGAAAATCTTCAATTGTTTTGGCATATCCTCTTCTCCCAGAGAAGAGTGACAATATTGATTGTTATCAAACACTCATTTGTGGCTGCATCAAGCATAAAATGGCCTTGTATTCAAGTTCAAACTTCCTAAGCAAATAGACACATCATTGGCCAATATCGTTTGGATACTTGCAATAGACATACTTTTAATTTTGTTAATCCCATTTTATGAAGCCTCCTTTTAGTTCAGACCAATATGTACAAAATAATCCATGTAAGATAAGATAAGATAATTTTATAGTTTGCAAATGACCAAGGGATCGAATAATGGTACTAGAGAGTACAAGCAATCACTAATGGTCCACGAAAGTGTCTAGAATACTCCTAAATGCTAAAATGTTATCATAATATAAGAGATACACATGGAAATAAGAGAGAAGAACATGAGTTAGGCAAAGCATAAGTGAAAAACCCTAAGAGGCATGAAGCCCATCTCAACATTAGAAACATGATAATAGTAGTAGAGGGTGGAGGAGGGAGAAAATACATCCTCCCATCATCTCTCATTGTGAAGGAGCTAATGCAAAGGTTGATGATGTTCTTTTGAGAGTACTCAAGATTGAGGGGCCCTTAATGGCTGATCTTTGATGTTGAGGGGAAGAATCTTCTGATGAAAGTTTCATTGCTCAATTTGAATTGGAGGGTAGTATTATGGAAATACCCTATAATGAATGGGTTTGACTTTGAGGTCTTGCAGATGTAACTGTTAACATGTTTGCTAGGCATGTGGGAGAAAGACTATTTTCTCACATGTATGTCGCCATTTGATTGCAAGGTCGAGGAGTCCACTTTTCCCTTAGAACCTTCAATAACTACGATAAGCTCTAGAAGAAAGAGATGGTAAGCTTAATGGTACTGGCCTTGGAGAGGCCTCACAAAGTCTCTTGATCGAGGATAATCACCTTTCAAATGTATAAATCTAGATATCTCTATTCAAGGTAGTAAAAGAAAACTACAAGGGAACCTTTAGAGTTTCAGAATAAGTAGTGGATCCTTGCCAGATGTCACTATTTGAAACATTTGAATCCAAGTGTTTCTTGGACTTGTTCTCTTGGTGATATTATTATCGATAGATCCTCTTAGAGCATGCGATGTGATGTTTCATCTTGATCCATAGGTGGTGGGAGCAAACCTACAATTTCTTGAGTGGGATCTTGATGCCATGAGTCTCTAGTTATTGAAATCATATAAATTTAATATGTTGAATGTAGTTAGGATAGAGAATGAGACAACCTTGTAGTTGCATGAAACAAAATAAAAGGCCATCTTTGAGTGATGAGGGGAGCAAACCCGTTATTGGTTGAGTGGGATCATGAGGCCATGAATCTCTAGTTATGGAAATCATATAAGTAAACATGTTAAATGTAGTTAAGACAAAGAGTGAGATAACCTTATAGTTTTTGCATAAATGCTCATAATAAAAGGTCATGTTTGGGTGAGAAGACTTTGAGGGGTTGAGCTAAGTGTTGTAAATGTACCTTTGATAGATGTTGTCCTTCATTGTTTTATTGATTGCTCCCTTTTTGGGGAGGAGATGATTAAGGGAATCTAAGGAGCCTTTGAAAGGAGGGAGAACCTTCATATGAAGGCTAATCAACTGAAAAAGTGAAAGGTCTTTGAGAAGTAGACCTATTTGTGTTAGGGAAAGCCAAGAAAGAAATCCTACATGAGGAGCAAAGAGAGAGATAGGGGAATCTATCATGTCTAGAAGTAGAATCCTCTAAGGTGTAGTTTTTCTGAAGCAAAAAGACGAATTTTAAAATGTTCTTCAAGCATAAAGGATTTGCGCCAAACTAGACTTGGGGAAATCACAAGTTGAGAGAATTCATCAACTAACCTCCAATCTCATGGATGCAAAGGGCATCCTTTGCACGATCAAGGGTTTATGCCTATAGCCTTAGTGAATGCATTGGAGTTACTTAAACGATTTTTTGAGAATCGAGATGATTATTTGAAAATATTGGGATATAGGTCAAGAAAAGGTTTAACATCATAATGAAGCATAAAACTCAAGCATGTTAGAGGAAAGTAGTAGATGACAATGAAGACATCTTTGAAAGGATTTTTGGAGTCTACTAAAGTTGAATCCACATAGATATAGAATGGATGTAAGAAGCCTAAAATGACACTTTGGATTGGAGATGAGCATGGATGAGCTGAGTAGCACCATTGGAACCTTATGTAGCGTCAAATCTTTGTGTCTCATGCTTGAAAGTTCTAGTCTAATGGCATAATTTGATAAGTGGCAATGTCCTCTGTGGATTGTCATGTCTCGGTGAGAAAAATGAGATCTTGCTTGGAAAGCACATCTTGATGGATCTTCGAGTACCATATAGAGCTATTGTGTTGATTGGAGTAGAGAAGCAAGGGTTTTGCTTACCTAGGTGCTAAGGCTAGCATAGGGACCCACAAGACAACCACTTAACATATTATTAATTTAATTAACTATTTCTTAATGTTGGACTTAGGAAAAATTAAAAAGGCCAAAGTCAACATAAAATTAGATCTCAACCCTTCTTCAAGATTCAATCTCCACCATTGAGAGTGATGGTGGGGCCTAGGTTGAATTATAAGAGGGAATAGGGCACAAAAGTGGCCATTTTGAAGGACATAGAGTGTGTGTTAGCTCAACAAGAGGAAGTTAGGGTTTCAACAATTAACAAGGAAGATCAACAACCAAGACGGAGAGGAGGACAAGGCTGAACAAGCTTATCTCAACCCAAAATCAGGGCAGCAATACAATGAACTAGTGTGCACAAAGAAATGTCGTACAACGCGACCTAGTGCGTAGTACGTGGAGATACAATAGTAGAAGTGTGCAGGTGGTGTTTCGATTTTGCTTGGTTCAACTGTTTAGAGGGTTTTGCTATAGAAGGGAAGTGTTCCCTTGTTGTATTAATCTTCGAACATTATTATTTTGTTGAGTTAATAGAAAAACACACATAGTTTGCAGGCTTTCCCCAGAGTTGGTGTTTCTTGGGTATATCTGGTGTCTTGTGTTTTGAGTGTGTTTGTCTTAGCTTTATTTATAATTTGGGTTTCAGAACAACAATTTAAAATATATTTCTGATTGCATGCTTAGAGAATTACAAATCATTTACCAGGTTTTAAGGGAAACCAACATATTGCAATTTTAGCATGTAATAGAGATAATGCTTACCTTCTTAACCTACCACGATCAACATTAATTTGGCAAGGGGTGTGACCACCTAGGAGTTTGTGGGTCATGTATCACATCTCAAAAGTTATTGATAACGGCCAATTTATTCTCTTTTTTGTCCGTTGGTACCTATGCTTTGGCTTCTTTGAGTTTCTCAACTTACAATAAAAAAAGATCCTCATCAAGATAATCTTTGTTGAGGAGTGAGGTGAGCCACCTCTTGTCTATTAGGTTATGAAGATGGTCATGCACAATGCGTAATTGAATAACAATGGTAGTATTTGTGGTTACCCATGCATGACCTCTATGTATCTTTTAGGTCAAGCATGCCATGGATAAGAGAATGGCTAGCTAGAAGATTATTAGGTAGGTGAGGTCATGGATATCAAGATTATATTCTAATGTTTGACCCTCCCTTCTTCAAATTTGGCTACATAGTGAGGTCAACAAATTAGGGTGTTTTCTTCCCCTTAATTATTTTGTTCTAGGAACAATTTTATTCCATTTGTTCTTGTATAGGTTTTTGGTGAGTTGTGGTTTCATATTGTTAGTTAAAATCTTAGTTTGTTTAGTTCTAAGGTTTATAGTTTTTGATTGTAATTGTTGTGTTTCCCTCAAAAGAGGGGATTCTATCTCAGATGGACTTCGTTTAAACCTCAAAATTCTGAAGTAGGACCAATGGTGGTTGTTCCATGTTTGAAGTTTTTCCACCTTAGAGACAAGTTTGAACTCTACAATCTTATATGTTAATGCCCATTTAAGTTTTGCAATAATCAATTTCCATTCATTTAGACAATTTTAAGTTGTTCAACCTCTTGGGCCTATTTAGATTTGAGTATAGAACCCACAAATATGCACTCATTTAGGCAATATTCTAATGTTGTACTATTATGTTTCACATTCTAAAATTTGTGCATATAGAGCTTAGATCACTACTATCATTTTGATGCTTACATCTTGTATTTTTGCCATATGAGTTAAATGTCACTTAAATGTAGATTTGGATTAGTAGGGGTGATTCCATGTGTAAAGTCTTCAAGCCATAATAAATATATTAGTGAGTAGTAATATACAAACTATAGACCTACATGGGTAGGGCACATGTATGACGAGAGAGCAAATCAAGGTAGATTTGGTCTGCAAAGTTAGGATTAACCATTCGGCGAAGGCACCCAAAAACAACATAGAGAACCATATACTTGTGGGGACATATTTATTAGGCCAGCAAACAACCTCCTTAAAACTTAGTTTAGCATCAAACCATACTCATTTAAGGGCATGATTTGTATAAGATTTACCATCCTTTCCTTAAGGTCACAAAAGCGAGAAAGGAGCCTCATTCTAAAGGAAACTTTGACGTTCCAATTGTTTATTCAATTCCTATCAAAATTAACATTAATATTAAGAAATCTTTGGCCATGACCCTAAAAGGCAATGCTAAATAGAAAAGTTGGAAAATAAGATAAATTGTTGCTCTTATACATGTGTTGTTGTTTTCTGTTATAATATTTGAGTTAATTGGGTTATATAGGTGAAAAATTATCAATTCAATCTAAAGAAAATTTGTTGACTTCAATAGGCTCAAATGAGTTGAGACATTGATACAACTTTTAAAGGCCCTTTCTCCCCCCTCTTCTACCCCATCCTTCCCTCTTTTCCTTCCACCATTCATAGCACTACCAACCTTCTTTCCATACCTTTGTAGCTTCCTTTATTAGGAACTTGCCCTCCTCTCCCTCACTTGCAACCATTTTGACCTCAAACAACATTGGCTCATCTCGAGTTTTCTCCCCACAAGAACTAGTATACATTGGAGGTCCAAATTGCACGATTTTCTCACCAAGGAAGATTGATACGCAGGGTTCGGGGGATATTGAACAACAAATGAAATACACCCTCACAACCATGCACATGGTTGATATTTTTGTAATTTTTGCAATAGATTTCTTCATCCAGGTAACACACATTTAAAATGTCATGACATGAATGGAGCAAATCGAATTTGAAAACAACATGCTGTAATCTAATTTACCAATCTCACAAACATAGTGTTAAAGCAGAATTTGAAAACCCCAACGTGAAACAATTTGGCACCAAAATGAAGATTTATGGAAATATACACCTCCAAAGCCCATTGGGAGAAACCTCCATATTGCAATTTGAAAGCATTGACCTTAAACACTTGTAAGAAGAGATGAGATCCCAACATGTACATTGAAGAGATGAAATCTTTAGTACAGGTAGTTGGAACAAGTCCCAAGAGAAGGCCTCCTTATGTGTTGAAGTTAAAGAGGTAGTCTAGGCCAAAATCATAAAATAACATATTAGGTGGGCCAGGGAGCTTAACCTTAGGGTTAATGGAAACCCCTAGCCTACTTCTTTAAATTATATGCTCATGCACTTCCTTCCTTCATGATACTTTTGATCTAAAGGATATCATTCTTGAATAAGCTTTGTTTCACACTAACTTGATGTTTTTCATTTGGTTTAGGATTACGGGGGACTTTGTTAGAGCCCTTCAACTAAGAGATGACACTCCTCCCTCTCTCATATGATCTTCATGGATGTTGACCTTATAAGATCCCAATTGATCGAGCTTAGGCAATCCAAAGTATTGTTTATGGCAGCTAAGAAATAGGGTAAGTGGCTAGTGATTTGGCATCTCAAAGCAAGTTTTTGGGTTTTTCTCCTCTTGGGTTGTCTCATCTTTGGTCGTCTAAATGATGGTTGCGTTAGAGTGGGGAGGGGTGTCGTTTCCCATCTTTTATTGCTTGTTGGCTTTGTAATTAATGGTGCATTTTATTCTTCTCTAGGTACTTTCTTTGAGTAGAGGTGACATATGATCTTAAATTATTATTGGTTTTGTCCTGCAAACATTAGACTTGCCATTTTGATGGCATGGGAGATTTATGAGGGGTTGCTTGCCTAATCCTAGACTCTCTTCAGGATAGGTTGTTTATGGTCGTTTTTAATGAGAATGCTTGGTTCTTGTGGGTCTGAGTTTGAGGAAGTGATTCCTTACCTTGAGATTACGTTACAATTTGTTATTTCCCCTTAACTTCTTCACACTTCATAGTGAGTTTGAGAAGGGTGTGTTAGTCGACTTTTTTCCCCTTGGAAAAATCGTAATTTTCATTAATATAAGAAAATTACATGCTGTAGATGCGAGTGCGTATGCATAAGATGTGGTTGTGTGCCAGTTCAAAAAATATTTAGATCCCAAAAATGATCTACAAAATAAGATCTCCACACAGGGAGACAGTCTTTAAATAGTACTGCATAATTGAGTCAAAATTTAAACATACTCTATGAAAAGAGTATTGCTAAAAACATGAGCTATTATGTATATACATAATTCAAAATAGACAAATTAAAAGAGACTTGTTTTTCATAAGTTCAGTCTCCTACTGAGCCTGGTCTACATGGTCCATATACGGGCGGTGGTAGTACTGGAAATGTTC
The DNA here is from genome assembly GCA_000404065.3 of Pinus taeda. Lineage (NCBI taxonomy): Eukaryota > Viridiplantae > Streptophyta > Pinopsida > Pinales > Pinaceae > Pinus > Pinus taeda. The sequence goes on from APFE031606627.1 coordinate 46,373, forward strand.
CACTCCCAGGCATTGCGTGGCCTAATCGCTGCCGTTTTGGAAAGTTGGTCAGCGATGGTGTTTTGTTCCCTGTAGATGTGATGACAAAGAAACCTGTTAAAATGTGAGATGCATCTATGAATTTCTGCCAATATATGTCCCAAAGTGTATGTGTGGCAGGTTGTGGTTTTGTTTATCCAGTCACAAACAATTTTGGAGTCACCAAAGATTTGCAAATTATGAACTTCTTTCTCTATAGCAAATTTGATTAGGTGGTGTGCCGTGGAGAGTTCAACAAAGTTATTGGTGCCAATCCTGAGTCCCATTTGAATATGATAATAGTGGCTTGCTGAAATGTGTAGTATAGCCCCACCACCACATCCTGTATCTTGAGCAGAGCCATCAAAATATGCTCATGGTTTTGAATGATTTATGGATTCAGGAATGATATTCCTGGGAGGTGTGGTGGTCAAGTCCTTAGGGAGAGAGTTGAAATCGGCTATAATTCTGGCTGAGATGGAAGTCCAATGAGGGGTGGTGTCACAGAAGATGTAGTGACGATTTCTGGGGACCCATATTTCTTAATAGAAGAGGAGGGGGGGGGGGTTCTGGTTTTGGCCGATGTAGAAAATGCCCACAATTTTGCCCAAGCTTCCTTAGTAGTTAGACCCCTCCAGATGATAGGCAGGTGAAGGTGGGTAAGAGTGGAGGTCCATAGGCTGATAGTGACTGAAGAGGACAAAAAAAGATGATCCAGAGATTCAGAATTGTTTTTGCAGAAGCAACACCAAAATGGCCCATATTGACCTCTCTTATTCAAGTTTTCCCCAGTCGGCATCGTGTTTTTTAGGATTGACCATAGGAGTCGTCTTGTGCATGGAGGTGCTTTCAGTTTCGACATGTCTTTCCACCATGGTTCAATGAGTTGTGGCTTGTGATTGCTAGCCAGTAAAGGTACCCTTCTTTAGGGGAGTACCGACCACTCTTGGCATAGTGACTGAAGAGGACCAAAAAAGATGATCCAGAGATTCAGAATTGTTTTGCAGAAGCAACACCAAAATGGCCCATATTGACCTCTCTTATTCAAGTTTTCCCCAGTTGACATCGTGTTTTTTAGGATTGACCACAGGAGTCGTCTTGTGCGGGGAGGTGCTTTCAGTGTCGACATGTCTATCCACCATGGTTCAATGAGTTGTGGCTTGTGATTGCTAGCCAGTAAAGGTACCCTTCTTTAGGGGAGTACCGACCACTCTTGGCTGTGGCCCATATTATCTCATCCTCCCCTTCTCTGAGTCTGATGTGGGATTTCTATAGGGCAGAGGTGCAGGAATTCCATGCTTGATGCCATTGGTCGGGGGAGGAGCAGGCTACGGGCTGTCTTCCATGCTTGATGGAGAAAGGATGATTGCTTTGGGTCCGCTGCATGATTAATATGCGTGATTCCTTTCTCAGAGAGGATTTGTAGTAAGTCCAGGGGGAGTTGATGTGCATTACCGCATCCTATCCAAGGGTCTCAGCCAATTTCGATAGAAGCCCCATCAGATATTCTCCAAGTAAGTCCATCCCGTATAAGGGGAAGTGCATTCAAAACTGCTTTCCATATATTAGATATCCCTGTTTTGTTCCAGCTAGGCTGTCTCAGCCACTCCAATGGCCTGAGCGGGGTGGAGGTAAGAAGATGCCACCCAAGCTTGGCCGCCAATGCAGTGGAAAAGTCCTCCAATTTTTTTATGCCCCATCCACCCCACTTCTTGGGTATAGATAGGAGGTCCCATGTTTCCCAAGCAAATATTTCCCAGGTTGATTACCTTTCCAAAGGAATCTGCTACAGAGGTTTTGTATTCTATTGAGGATGCCTCTAGGAATCCATGCAAGGGACATGCAGTAGATCGGGGTGGCCTTAAGAACTGTTTTGATGAGCACCAGCCGACCGCCTCTGGAGAGATATTTGTGGTACCATATATGAAGTCTTTTCTCTAGCTTGGTAATTAACCATATCCAGTATACGATCTTATATCCATGCGGTTTCAATCTGTATCCCAAATATATAAGGCCTTTGTCTAAGTGATTCAAGGTGAAAGGAAACCTTCATAATGCGAAGTTTATTTCATGGGGGGAGCATTTGGAGACAGTGATAGTGGATTTGGAATTGTTGATGGCCATGCCTGTAGTTGTTTTGAAGAGGTTGATAGTGTTTTGGATGGTAGTGAGATCCCCTATTCCCCCGTTTAGAAACATAAGAACATCATCCACAAAGAGAAGGTGGGTTATAGTACAGCCCTCAGTTATTTTGATACCAGAGAGTCTACCCTTGTGATGCATGTCCTTGATCACTCTGCTTAGGCCTTCCATAACAAGAAGAAAGAGCAAAGGCGACAAGGGGCATCCTTGTCTAAGGCCTCTTTCAGAGCCAAAGAAGGGAGAGGCTACCCCATTGACCAGTACACTGAAGGATACATTGGTGATGCAACACAATCCATTTGATAAATCCGTCAGGAAAGCCTAGATGGGTAAGGAGCATTCTAAGATATAACCAACTTACTATGTCGAAGGCTTTGGAGGGGTCGGCTTTGAGAATCATGCCTTTGATCTTTTTGGATTGTATTGAGTGCATCACCTCCTGAGCTGATTTGATAGCTTCGTGAATCTATCTATCTTTTAGGAAAGCAAATTGTTCAGGGGAAATGTGGGCGGATGGGATGGGGCAAATTCGATTGGCTTTGATTTTGGAAATGATTTTATAAAGACAGTTACAAAGGGAGATAGGACGGAAGTCATTATAAGATGAGGGGTTGTCTATCTTGGGAATGAGGGCTATAAAAGTGGTGCAAATGGCCCCATGCATGCTCCCGGATATCCTGCATTCCTCTATGACCTTGAGTAGGTCATTCCCTAGAACCTCAAAGAATGCCAGGTAGAAATCGACTGTCCACCCATCTGGGGCCGAACCATTTTAGGGTGGCCTCAAGCTCCCCCATGGTAACTTCTCTATTGAGATGCTCGACTTCCTCTATATCAGTAAGACGAGGAAACAATTGTGCTACTCTGATGACCTCAGCCAGGGTAGCATTAGGAGGGTTCTAGTAGACTTGCTTGAAGTGTGAGGTGGCTAATGAGGCCAGCTGGGGGAAAGTGTTAACCACAACTCCATGTTCATTAGTTAGGTTCCAGATGGTGTTATAAGCCCTTCCTCCGTTTGCAAATTTATGGTAAAACTTTGTATTTTCATCCCCTTATCTTAGCTAAGTAGCCCTACTTCTTAGTCACTACATTTCCTCTTTGTCCTTGAGAATTTTCCCTCTTAGAGCTGTTTGCTCCACAAGCTTGTCCTTGAGCTTGGGCAAAAGGAAGGTGCCTTTGCTATTTTCCTCAAAGATGGCTATCTCATTCTCAATTTCGATCACCCGATGTTCTTCTTCACATCTCTTATTGTGAGCCCAGATCTTGGAAATTTTCTTTAATTCCTTTAGGTTGGCCATGAATCCTTCAGTGATGTGTCCGTTCCTATCCGAAGGGTGGGTCTTCCAAAAGTTTGTCACAAGACTAGTGTAAGAGATGTCATTCAACAATGAGGAGTTGAATTTGAAAGGGGCTCTAGGTTTGTTGATGGTGTCACAGATTTCCAGATGAATAGGCAAATGGTCTGAGAGCCCCCCCGGATCCCACCCATTGGCGATAAGTGTACCCTTGCTCCAATAGATGTTCCTTGATGAGGAAACGGTCTAGTCTCCTTGCAAGACTGGCCTTCCCAATTCATTTGTTGCTCCAAGTTGGGGTTAGTTCTGCTAATGTAATATCAATGAGCTGATGAGAGTCGAGGAGCTGCTAAAAAAATCCCGCTAGGGGGTCGACTTGTGCCTGAAGACCCCAGGATTCTGAGAAACCTAGGGAAAAATTTAGATCTCCCCTATGATAAGATTGTCTGCCTGTAAAATGCTTGTTCCCAACAGCCTTTCCCAGAAGATCTCTCTATGGTGGCAGGGTCCAGATATTTTCAACACTCTAATCTTCGACCCCAACTCTGCTGAGTAGATGTCAGCCCCTATGAACCCTATGCTTCCTAGGCTCCCAACAGTTTAATAGAGCGAGGGTTGTAGCCTAGCTCCCAACAGTTTAATAGAGCGAGGGTTGTAGCCTAGGGCTATGCCTCTTGATTGACCATTTACATCCAAGGCACGGAAATGCCAACCTGGGAGCATGGACTCCAGAAGAGGTGTTATGATGGCTGTTGTACCCAAGGTTTCCTGAAGAAGAACTAAATCAACAAGATCCTTTGGAAGGAGTCTCCTCAGTGCTAGTTTTTTGTCGGGACTAGCTATCCCCCTGCAATTGAAGGAGATGGCCTTCATGGGGGGAACACCGGAGGAGGGCTCTGGGCTCTAAGGACCCTATCTAGTGAAAGATGTTTCCCAGAAACCACCTTTAACCCCGCCTTCTATTTTGCTCTGGACAGAGAGGACGATCTACCCTGAGTGGGCTTCAGGATAGAGGGGAATGGAGAGATGCAAAGGCCAATGGCATCCATCATAGTTGCTCGGGTGTGGGAGCGAAGATGGTAGTGATGAGGTTCAGGGGCAGTCCCAGGGATGGGGATCTCTTGTGCTGGGGGAATGAACGGAGGCTCAACAAAGGGATGGGGGTCCAACTGAGAGATGAGAGGACTAATCCTGTGGTTTGTGCAAGGGGTAGAAACAGAGATAGCCCCAGATTATAGAGGACTAGATGATAGAGCAGATGAAAATTTAATGGAAGCAACGAGTAAGGGAGGACAAGGCATACTTGAAGAGAGCGCTCCGCCAGCGGTTGCCTTGGACCTGGTCAGTGGTGGTGAAGGTGGCCGAAGGGGTGCAATCCCTCGCTTCTTCGTCGTCTCTGGGTTAGGCCTGGATTCATCTGGCTCAGTGTTGATCATGTCGGCTTCATCCGATTGTTCCTTTCGCGTCTGTGTTCCCTTAGCAGTTGTGGGCTTCCCTCTAGACCTGTATTTATTTTTTGCGAGGAGAGGGTAGTCCTTGTAGAGATGTCCGACTTTATGACATCGTCTGCAGCGGAAGGGTACCTCTTCATAGTCCAGGATCTGCGTCCGATCATAGTTCCTCCAGTGAAGGGTAACTTTTTCTTGTAAGCCTCCTCTGATATCTAGGTCCACCAATAGTCTCGCATAGGCCATGACACCAGTGGAAAGGTAAGATCTGTCATAATCCAAGTAAGTTCCTAGGGTGTTGCCAATTCTTCAGAAGATTTCCTCGGTCAAGAAATGCAAGGGCTGATAGGGTAGTCTAACCCAGATTGACCCTGCCCCGAGTTGTTCTCTGTCAGGGTCGAAGAGCGGGCTCCATCTCCTTAGCATGATTGGAGCTTGTTCGATGTGCCAGAAGGATGATAGAATCCAATTTGTGTGGTCAGCTCGCGCAAATCTGAGGGCAAACCAATCGCAAACAAGTTTGTACAATAGGTAGATCTGCCAAATGATGGCCCCATATTTCGGCTACCCATTGCTTCAGTTTGGCTGCGGAATAGGTCCTTCCTTTGACTCCACCTGCTAGGATCGTCGCTGCCATGTCCATAGTGTCCTGCCACTGGAAATCCTCTTCCCAGTCAATGAAAACGCCTTGTGGCTTCGACTTTACACACCTTTGTTTCTTTCCCCAGGGCTCCGCAGTGTCTGCTTGCTCAGGGTGCTCTTCAGGATGAGGGTTTGGAGGATGAGAGATAGGGTTAGGGTTAGGGTTTGGAGGCAACTGTTCCGGTTTAGGCGGGTAAGCGTCAGGGAGGGGGGGAACGACGGTGTAGCTTCTAGACGACTGTGCTTGTTCCAGGGGAGGGAAGGAGTGCGAAGGGAGGGCTTCACTGAGCAGGGAACGGGGAGGGCAATGAATAGCCTCAGGGGGATGGAGGGAGGTTAGGCCAGAGGATTCGGCCGCTCGTATAGATGCGGAGGGGCTGGGGTCAGTGAGATGGGAGGACGACGTTAGGGAAGGCGTGGAAGGAGACGACCAAGTCACAGGTGGCTCCGGAAGATTGATCACAGAGCCTGGTTGTCCCAAAAGCGACGAAAGAGGGGCAATTACCTCCGAGAGCTCACTGCTGAATGGAAAGTGCATGTCTCTGTTAGCCGGTCTGCCGAAGATGGAGATGCCTTTGAGGGGGTCCTCGGAGTAGTCTATTAGGTTTCCCTCCATGTTGCTCCGGGGCTTATGCCAGCTGCCGTTGAGAACTGGAGTAACCGACACAGGCTGAACTGAAACCCTACAACCGCAATATGGCAAACCGCATTCACAAGTTCAAAGTCGCCGGGGGTAAGCAGGAGGGGAGGGTAAACGGGGTTCCTAGGCAAGTTACGGCCAAGACTGCGACGGAATACGGATAACGTCTGCGCATAGGCCCCAGGTGTACATCCGGAAGGGCTACCTCGTGTCAGGTTGTGGGCGCGCCAACCTTTCCTGCATTCACTTCACCATCGAGTCTTGTGTTTGTTCACTTATATGCAAATGTTTCTCATTACATAACTCTTGGGAAGGTCGTTCTTTTTGGGACTTTAACGTTTGTTGTAGGGATCTACATGTGTGACTCCATAACATAACCAAGGATATCCTTTACCTGTAGAAGATTGAATTGAGCACTATGGGCCTTAATATGACTTTAGATGATGGTCTTGGACCCTGAACAACCTATGGAAGGCACCCTCCACGACTTTGGGAATCTTTTGAACTATTGCTCTTGAACGTCCTTTCATGCTATGTTGATATGAGGGGCTTCACTTGCTTCCCTTGTAGTGGTGTGGTTGGTGTGGTCGATTATGTCTCGACGAACCAAGTGTTCCTTCCTTACATATGACACTTTTTAGTCTCACCCCTACCTCTTGTGGACCATATCCTTCTAGCCTTCTCCATCTTTGCTTCCCTTTTCTTTATCACCTACTTCTCCCCCATTTAGTGTCCTGTGTATTGTCTTCTTTGATGGAGAGTGTTGATTCCTCGGTCACTTGCCTTCGACAATTGATTCCTCCCCTCCCTTATTCTTTTATCCCTTCCAAGAAAAAATTGGCTAAATATAAGCTTCTTTCCACGATTCTTTGGAAGATTACTCTTGACTTGTACCTGCATCTTGTCCAACAACTCGCCCACAACCCTACACTTGGCTTTTGCCCCATGAACTATTGGTTTTAGGAGGAATGCAAACTCCAATATAAGCATCTTTGTTTCTTTTTAATGTGCAACTGCATTTTCTTGCCCCAAATTCTATGGCTGCTTTCTTTGCCATAAATCAAGCTTCATCAATAACATCTGAAGCTTGTACTTCCAAGGAATGAAGTCAGGGGCTGCCTCTAACTAACCACTTTTTTGAGATGAAGTACCTTTGTCATCCCCAAAATCTCCTTGTTCTTTATTCAAAAAACCAAATCAATCAATAAAACAAATGAAATGAACATATCATGTGTGTAAATTACTTCTTATAGTCATAAGCATAAATGAACACTCTGAACACTAGAGTTTCTTAAGCGTTTCACCCACAACCCTTCATAGCTCCAAGTGCAAATCTTGAACATGCATCATTTCATTACTGGAGAATTTTGGTATCACACCTGCTAAAAGCCTCTAACATCTCCCTCTCATAGGCAACAAGTCTCCATACCAATCGTGTAAACATCGACATTGGAATAAAATCGACAAGGGTTTGGAAAACCAAAAAATCGTAAAAATTGAGAAAATATTGGTAAAAATTGGCAAACATCAGCTAGGCCAAAAATTGTGATTTTGCGATAAAATCGAGATGTTATCAAGATGTTTGCAACACTGCTTGATACACAAATCGAAAGTTTTCAATTGTACAATTGTGTTGCCATGTTAATTTTAGTACATTGTAACTAAATCTACATTCTTAAAACAAATAGCCTAAATTAGGAAGCAAAAACTATGTTTATTCCTATTAAAACACTAGATAAAGGATTGCTATATCTTTAAACACATCAATTTGAAAATTGAAAAGCAAGCTATAGTTACAGTGACCAATCGCATCATTCTCTTTAATTGAAAGAAAAAATTACAATGCATTGAGCTCGAAATATGTAGAACACCCTAGTAGTGCACCTAATTTCTCTTTTATGTAATAAGAAAGACGAAGGCTTACAACAATGTTGCAAACATGCCGATTTTATCATGAAAAATTTTCGAAATCATGATTTTTTTGGCCAAGTAGATGTTTGTTGATTTTTATTGATATTTTGGTGGTGTCTTAATTTTGTCGATTTTTATCGATATTTTCTCGATTTTTTAGAGTTTTTGGTTTTACAAACCCTTGCCATTTTTATCTCGATGTTGATGTTTGCAACATCGGTTTACAATGAATGTGGACATCCTTACAATGAACCTACTTAAGGAAAGCAAGCCCTAACCCCAAGCTCCTTGGAGAAGGCACCCACATGCATGAGCTTTCCTACATCAGAAAGTGTGCCCCTTTCCCTGCACCTTCCATTGGGATTTACACCATCCAATATTATGACATGCATGCACATCTTAACATTAGGATTAGTGCCATCTAAGGAGCCACATGCATGTGTTTCACCTAATGTCTACTAAACCATTGTTGCAAATTCATTAGAACCTCTTTATTATAACTCTATAAGTGAACGAAGGTAGGAAATAGATCTATTGATAGGCATCATAGCCAAAGGAGAATCACTTGTAAGAACATGTGAGATCCAACATAAATTTGTGGAAAAAGTAATATGTTTAGAGAAAGGGTACACCGATAGGTTTTGCGAGAATGCAAAGGGCACATAATAAAAGTATGGAGCATTGATTTCTCTTTATCAAAGTGTTGTTGACCCTTGCAAGATTTTCTCGATGAACAAGCTCACTAGTGCCCAAATGAGTAACATAGACACGATGGTTAGCTACTTGATGTAGCTTTTCGAGCTTAGAGGTTGACTCTTAGTTATCAGAAAAAAGGCTGAGAGTGAAGAGTTAGTGCATTGGGAATTTCTCAGTACCTTGGGAACTTTTATGTAGGTTCTTTGTGCTTAGGAGACATTGCCCAATGTTGCGAACATCGCGATCGGGATTAAATTGACGAGGGTCTGAAATTGGAAAAAAATCATAAAAATCGATAAAAATCGGCAAAAAAATAAAAAAATAAAATAAAAATCAAGCGCGATTTTTTTCAAAAAAATTGGGTTAAATCGCGATTTTTTCAAAATGATTTGAAAAAATCGCCAATTTAATCGTTTCAGCGAAAAAATCGCGATTTTCACAACACTGACACTGCCCACCTTTGAGAAGCTTTGGGATGTATCATTCAAGGGGAGACAAGGTGAGATATAGTCGTAGCTAGAGGGGACGAGAGAAAGAATTAGGTTCCTTAAATTAGGGAAAGAAAGAACATAGTAATTTTAAGTGAAGCAAGATGGGTCACTATGCATCTTAGTCTCTTGAGAAGAAGAAGGCCTAGTGGCAGCAAAAGTAGATTACAAAGAGTGCAAAAACAATGAGAGGATGATGCCACTTACAGGTGAAGTTGGTCAATGATGCCACTTTTCCAGTTACCGGAACGGGAATTGTCTCCTTTTGCATGCCTTCATATGATGTTCTCAAGTCGTTGGATGCCTTGTATGTTATTGGTTTTACTAAGAATTTTCTGAGTTTCTTGCATGATAGATCTAAAGTGTGTGGTTGTGTTTGATGATCAATAAGTGATCATTGGAGATGATCCTAGTCGAGTTTTGGCCAAAGGTGTGTGTGAATGGTTTGCTACCATATCTTCAAAAGCATGGTGATGTAGTGCATGACAATGACATGTTGTGTGAGTTGTGGCACAAATGAATGAGTAGCATACACTATGAAGCACATCCTATCTTTAAGTATATGGTGCAACAATTGCCTAACTTGAAGATCAAGAAAATTGAGGTGTCCAAGAGCTGTGCACTTGACAAACATATGAAGAATGCTTTCTCATGTAGTGAGCACAAATCAATAAAGTTTGTTGATTTGATTCATTCATATATGTTTGTGGGCCATTAACATCAGTGTCTTTGACAGGTAGCTTGTACTATGTACTATGTAGTATGTAAATTTATTTGGTTATTCCTCTACAAAAACCTAGATTTAATTTATGAAGAGTAAAGATATGTTTTCCGAGTTTCAAGAGTTCAAGACCTTGCTAGAGAATTAGTCAGGTAAGAAGATCAAAGTGGTGAAGTTCTACGATGGAGGAGAGTGCACGTCCAAGGACTTTCATGCATTTTATCGGGAAGCTAAAATCGAGAGGGATTTGATGGTGCCTTGCAACTCCCAACAAAATGGGGCTATAGAGAGTAAGAATAAGGGCATCATAGACATAGCTAAAGCAATGAGCTATGACATGGTTTTGCCCATGAGCCTTTTGGGTATTTGCATGCAACACAATTGTCTCTATTCTAAATAGATGTCCTCATACATTATCAAATGACAAGACACTAGAAGGAGCCTTTATTGGCGAGAAGCATTGAGGATTAGACTTATGTGTATTTGGTTGTCTTGTTTTATTCATATTCTCTATGAGGAGTAAATTTGAACGCATAAGCATAAGCATCAAGAATGTTTTTATTGACTATATTGAGATCTTCAAGGCTTATTAGATCTATATATTTTATCACAACAAAATATAGTAACAAGTTGAGAATGTTAACTTTGACAAGGAAGCGTGGTCTTCTAAGTCTTAGAAGCCTCCTATGAGTAGAGGAGGGAAATAAGCTTGCTGCCTCAAAGGATGATTAGAAAGAAGAGAACCATATTTTAGATCAATGAGGATTTGTTGAAGGAACAAAGGCCTATTTATCTTCTAGCTTAGCTAGGAAGTTGAGGTGGCTTACTTAAACTTGGCATGAGGCACTAAAGAAAGTAGTAGTTCCAAAATGTTCTTTATGGTAAGTTGCCCCCTTAGAAATTTCCTACTTATATTGTATTGATGTCTTCTATCATTGATTAAGAGCTGTGCAACTTCAAGGAGGAAAATATAGACTAGGTTTGACAGGATGCCATGATTGAGGAGTACAACTCCATCATGAATAATGGTGTTTGGGAGATTGTGATAAGACCATGGAGGGAATCTATGATAGATTCGGGCCAATGTTGAAATTCGACATTCACCCTTACCCTCAAACATAAAATTATGATGGTGTGATATTTTCACTACCCTTCAATTTACATTCACAAAAATTTATGGTTTCAATTTTACATTTAAAGAAGTTTATAGTGTCAAATTTATTAATGTTCATAAAAATACAAAGCATGTCATTTTTTTAAGTAAGAGATTAATGAAGGTCTTCCAATACAAGGTAATTTGATTTTCCAATTTATCAATACTACAAATTCATTTAACATATTTTGTATGATATAGATAAGCTTAGTGAAAGAAAAGTAATTCATAGAATCATTATTTTCATTGATCAAAATATTAATATTGTAATCAAAGTTGATGTGGGACCAAAAAATAAATTCATATACAGGTACTTGTTTTAGTTATGGATTTCAACATATACCAATTGATCTTTGCACTAGATGGTATACTTCTCAAATTAAGTGATCTCTTCAAAGCAATGTGAAAAAGTCGACCTTGCGAATAAATTGGTAAGGGTTCGGAAATTGAAAAAGTCATTAAAGTCTGGATGTTTTTGAAAAATCGGTAAAACCTCGAGAAAAAAAAAATACATATTATATATATATAGCATCTAAAGTATCTGCAACACCAAATAAATGCATGGCCACATAAATATGAAAAGAACGCTAATATATAAGATGTATAAGAAGTCTAGTGCTACATCACATATCAACAATAAATCAAGTCTCGAATCCCGAGTCTTGACTTAGTCTCAAGAGTCAAAATATTAGCAAAAAATATGATAAATGTATATCATCATCATGAGTCATGTACATGTCATACAACTAAGCAGTCACGGAGTTCCTCTGCCCATTTTACGGGAGTAGGGAATGACTTTGCCTTTTCCTCTAGAGGAAGAAGGCCTTGCCTCTAGGGCTACAAATGGTCTCTTTCGTCCCCTAGAAGCAAAAATAGGTGGTCGCCTTTGTCCTCTACTCCTACCCATCTTAGATGGTGTCACATCCTCCTCCTCCTCCTCCTCCTGTTCTTGCTCGTCCTCCTCCACCTGTTCTTGCTCCTCCTTCTCCTCTACCTCTTTCTCCCTTGTAGCTGTTACGTCCTCCAGCTCCAGTACCTCTGGATCCACCTCACAAAACAAGTAAATCTCCTCCTCTTAGGTAGTGACAAACACCTCTTCTCTCCACATGCACAAATCACAAAGGCTAGAGTGCAAAATGAGCGGAAAAATCAACCTTTTCCTAACTTATATGTGGCTTGACACCTCACTCACGATTTTTTGGAAAGACTCTCAATTTTATCCAGACTTTTTCAATAAAATCTTGATTTCTTCGTTTTTCAAAAGTCGCCAAAAAATCGGCCAATAAAATCGGCTAGCTCAAAAATCGAACTTCGCCGATTTTATTGTGACTTTTTCCAGACTGCTTCAAAGATCCAAATCCTTGTGTTTGAATTTCCCACCCACACACAAATTGTTTTTACAAATACCTCTCTCTCTCTCTTTTTACACATACATTAATATTTTGCAAATGTTATACATGTGTGTGTGCTTGTAACTTTGTATGTATGTATAGATATATATTAGTAAGAGTTTGAATATAACCAAACAACTTAAAAGGGACTCACCAATAAAGGAGAAAATGATAGGTGTTGTATTGACTAACCTGTAAACTTTACATGTTGGATAAGTTTCTCCACACCATAGTTCACGGTTTTCTCCACAAGACAATTGTAAAAAAGTTCAAATTGGGATGTTCAAAATGAACTTAAAAGTTCTAACGTCTATTCCAAGTGGTTGGCTATCCATGATTAAAACCCTTAATTAATGTGAGCATCCAGAAGTACAAGGCGAAATTTATCCGTGAGGATAATTGTAGAGAGGTAGTTGTCTATGATGAGAATGTTGCTCTAGTTGCAATGTATAGCTTTATGAGAGTCATAATGTGTATTGAATTAACTTTATGAGTCATAATGTAGATGCATAATGCGTATTGCATTAGCTTTTGGTTGGCCCTTATACTAGATGGATGGAAAATTTGCTTTTCCTAGTGCTTTGGTTGAGGAGGAATTGTAAGTTAGTCAATCGAGCCAATTTTGAGGTGCATAGTCAAGATACATACCTATGTTTGTAAGTGAATAATATCCTTTATGTATTGAAGCAAGAACCCCTTGCATGGTACTCAAGAATGGATGAGTACTCACTAGCTTTATTATTTACAAGATAAGTATGATGTACTTGTTAGTTATCTATGTGGGTTTACTTGACCCTTACATTGGTTATGAGAAGCTCATTGCATGGTATAAGGAGAAATTGGCTAGTGAATTACATTTTGGGCCTTGAGGTTTGGTAGGTGCAAGGGATCTCTTCCTTTGGAAAGAGAAGTACATTGGCACACGAGGCTGTGCCAAAAATGCTAAGTTGTGACCACTCTTGTGCATATTGGTTGTTCGTGCTGCCTTGTTGTCGGGTGCTCCCTTTTGCCTTGTTGTTGCTGTGAGGTGTGGGTGCTCCTAGGAAACCTCAAATTTCGTTTCACCCAGTGGCACGAGGCTGTGCCAAAAATGCTAAGTTGTGACCACTCTTGTGCATGTTGGTCGTTCGTGTTGCCTTGTTGCTAGGCGCTCCCTTGTGCCTTGGTTGTTTTCATGGGGTGTGGGCGCACTTGAGAAGCTTCAATATTTGTATTGCCCGAGTGCTTAGGTGCACTAGACCATCCCAAAAATGCTAAGTTGTGACCACTCTTGTGCATAATGGTTGTTCGTGCTGCATTGTTGCCGGGCGCTCCTTTGTGCCTTGGTTGTTGCCATGTGGTGTGGGCGTACCCACGAAACCTCAAATTTTGTTCTGCCCGAGCGCCCAAGCGCACAAGGCCATGCCAAAAATGCCAAGGTGTAACCGCTCTTGTGCATATTGGACATTCGTGTTGCGTTGTTGCTGGGCGCTTGTGCCTTGGTTGTTGTCGTGTGGTCTGGGCACACCTAGTAAACCTCAAATTTCAGCGGTGCCAAAAATGCTGAGTTGTGACCACTCTTGTGCATATTGGTCATTCTGTGAAAAATTCAAAACTAAAATCCTATTGCAGCAACTTGAAATTATTCTTCTAATTGTTAATTAATTTAACAATTTATTTGCTACGACAAGTACTAAATAAATCACATTACAACCTTCACAAATGAAACTGAAGAAAATAATAGCGTTGGAAATTGAGAAATATTCTAACGCACACCCAAAATTAACACAGTTATTTTTGGACAAATGGCCCCAGAAAAACCCAACTTGGGAAAACTGATCCAGCAACTGAGGGTTTTATTATTATGCAGCAATGAGAAATTCCGAGTACAATTTGGATGTCGAATATTGGCTATCTTGCAGAGAAAATATCGGCAAAAATATCTTGAGGGAAATTAACCTCACTCCGAGCAATCCTGACACTCAACAACCATTGAAAAGCAAGCCATCCACCTAGCTCTGTGCAGGCTCTATGTCAATCTGACGTTCCCTGCCACATGTGCTGCCTGAACTGACTGCCAATTTAGCTGTTCTGCCTGCTGCTGATTGGGAAAACGCTTCTCCGGACCACTTGAACCTTTGCTCAACCTTTGGAACTGAAAACATCTTCCTTTCTCAGCAAATCGAATTGCCCTCTGAACCCTCTGTGCTGCCTCTGTGTAGCTTCTTGGGGAAATTTTAGCCTCTCTTTGTAATGCACTTCATTAGATCTGGAAAACTTCCTCCGACTCATTGTCCCTACCCCTCATTATCTTTGCTTCCTTCTGAAAAGCTCGAACTCTTCCGACAACTATTGGCTCTCTGGAAAAATCAAACTCTCTAAGGAAATCGAACTCCACAAGTGTGTTCTCCATCTACCCATCGACTTCTTCTAATAATCTTTTGTTGGACCTCCAATGGTCAAGATTAAAACTTAATCAAGGGCCAAGATCATATTAGAGTTGATCCGTGTGAGTTTCTAGATGATTCACACCTTATCTCATTTAATTCTGATTAATTAACAATTTTTTTTTTAAGTTTGGACTTAGGAAACATTAAAAAATAGGCTAATAATCTAATTGAGACATTTCTAGGTGGAATTTCCAAAGACAATTTCTAGGTTATGTAGAACTTCTGTGTTTTAGCCTCTTCCCAAAGTTTCGAGACTAGAACACTTTCGATGCTCTCTAGAAACTAACACATTCGTGTTGCCTCGTTGTTGGGTGTTCCCTTATTTGACTTTGAAGGGATTTTGGATGTTGAATTGCAAAACTTTAGCCACTCTTATGGTGCCAAATTTTAAAATTATTTGTTGATTTAGATCCTTATATGTATAGGTAGTTGATTGGTTCATTGATGTATCTTGTTACCATTCAGCGTAATATATGTTTATTAGTGAGGTTTGAGTGATTTCATGCTTAAACTTTGATAGATTCATTGGATAGCTACCAAGCATGTGCTTTGATACTTGAAGGGCACACTTCATTATGGGGCGAGGTATGTGAGAGATGGTGAGCTTTTACTGCATGGTTTTGTTGATTTTCATTGGGTAGGGAATGCAAGTGCTAGGAATAGCACTTTTGGTGTTTGTTTCAATTTTGGCACATGTATGGTTTCTTAGTTCTCGAATCAAGGTGAAACTGCACTTAGTTCAACAAAGATAGAGTACATAGCAACTTCCACCACTTTTTGCGAGGCCTTATGGTCTCACAAGTTGATTGCAAAGTTGATTACTGACATGTTGGAGCCCACTATTGTCTATCATGATAATTAGAGTTGCATGAAGCTCTTTGAGGATCCAATATGTCATCATCACTTTGAGCATATTGACATTCCTTAGAGATAATTTAGAAGGGATTAATGCTTTTTGAGTTTGTTCCCTTAGGTTAACAGGGAGTAGATATTTTGACCAAGCCTTGGCTAACAGGAAGTTTGAGATGTTGAGGGAGAAACATGGTTTTGGGGAAACATCTTTTTGTTAAAGAGGGAATGTTCCAACCTTGGATCCAATTCTAACCCTAGATCTTGGGTAGAGTTGCTTTTGGTGGTGAAGAGAAAGCATAGTAGAAGTGAGTGTAATGGTGGTTTAGTAGACATTAGCGGAGGTGCATGCACGGATGGACATACCCCTTATAATTCTAGAAGGGGCCAATCCCAAGGGATGGAAGGCGCATGCTTGAAATAGACTTTCATGCATGCTTGTATGTATTTTCCTTTTTTGGAGTGGGGTGCACTTCCTTATGTAGGCGAATCTATTCTTTCATAAATGAGAGACTATGTGGACCACTAGTGTGTTTTAAATGATTAAAGTCTTCAATTTATTTCATTGCAATTCTTACTTTAGTTAGTAGAGAGTGATGTGATTGGTTGGTGCAATTATAACTGCTTGTTTTGATTTTCAAATTGATGCATTTATTGATCCAATTTCCTTATTCATTGTTTTTATATGAGTAAACTTAGTTTCAGTTACGCATCTTTGAATTTTTGTTTTAGGAGAGCAAATCTATGTATGATGCATTGAAAAGTCACAATTTAGATTCGTAGCCCATGTCTCTTATGTGTTTTCCTTTATGATGTTCTTGCATAGGCCGTTATTCATATTGCCTCCCCACTGTGTTGTCACCTTTTCTCCTTTGGTACATTGGGAGAGTAGTCATGATTATGCGCAGTGACAATGTATATGACGAGGAAGGTTTTCAAGTCGAGTTCCTCAAACATTGTATTCACCCCATCAACTTTCACAAGGTTGATTTGTTTAATTATGTCGTTTGTTTTGGTTTCTCTCAAGCTTAGTCCCAACACATCACCCCTCATATTTTAAAATCATGGGCCAACTTAAATTTGATAATTATAGAACTGTGATGATCAGACACAACTTCTCTAAGATTTATGTTACAATTCTTCATTTATGGCTTATAAGCTTTAAGCTACAATTCTTCATTTATGGCTTATAAAGGAGATTGAAAGGAGGTACCTTAGAGCTAGAAGATAGACAAGTTTTCACCCAAAATACTAGAGCATCGACTATATTTTCACATGTAAGGTCATTATTGATGATGCCTTCCATTTCTTTTTGAAATTCTTTTGTTGCATTGTGGAATTTCAGAAAGCATTTGACATGATCCTAGGAGAGGCCTTGTTGTTGAGGCTTTGCTTTGCATCAACATTTCATAGACTGTCTTGGCTACAATCATGAGACTACATCAATTAGTTCTCGACAATTAAAGTTTTTACACCTTGCTTGGGGGTGCTCCATCTTGTGTAGGGTGCATGGTGTATGGATGACCATTTGTTATTTTGTGATGGATTGATACATTAGTTTACTTGCTCATTGATAAATGGACCTCGTCTTGCTGCTCACGTGGCATTATTCATTGGGATGTTGGAGACTTATGGGTCTTGGTGACTTCTTCCTAATGGCCACATGGAGGTTGGTTACTGGCGAGGATGATTTGCCTTGGATGAGAACACTGGCAATCTTGGTGGAGATTGTTGAGCATTGGATGGCATAGGCACACTTGATTTCTTGCATGGATGCGTGGACTTGAATTAAGGTTGCTTGGGTTGAGGGAGTTCTTATGTAGGTGGGGTGGACTTGGAGGAGCATATGACATATAAGGGTGTTGGAGTTTTGTAGGCTTGAGGAGGTGGAGGAGTGGACACATCTTCTGGAATGTTCATGCCTTGGACCCTTGCTTGTTGGACATCTTCCACTTGGAGCTTAACATGTGTTACTTGGGTTGGTAGTGCTCCACATGTGAGTCCACACTGTGATTAGATAAGTTTCTTTTAGAGCACTAAGTCCACTTTATATTGTTGGCTTCCCATATCTCTCATATAAATAGAGAAAGGAGAGATTTCTCTCATATATTCATTTTTCATATACATATTAAAGATGGGAGGAGTGAATTGCATCATTCTCTCTTTCCTGTGTATTTTTCATCATTTTAGCACTGTCTTAGAGTGCTTGGGTTCTTGGAGAAGTTCAAGAGAAATTATAGGGTTAGGGTTGTACCCTCAAGGGCTTGAAAACCAAGGTTTGTGAAAATCTCTAGTGTACTTGAAGCATTCAATCTTGTAGGTCTTTTGCAAGAAGAAGACTAGTGTTTTGTGGCATTTGGAAACCCTAGTGCCACTTGTTATGCTTGTCAAGAACGAGAAGAGAAGATACTAACTTGTGGAAAATCCTCTTTGGTGAAGTGGTAAGCTTTGGTTAGGAGTGATTCCTATCTATGGGGAGTTGGTGGCTAGAGTTTTATTTGCTTTCCTAGCCAGGGTTTGGAGAGCTTGACTTGTACTTGCTTTATGGTAACACTATGGTATGTAGTTGCACTTCATTTATTATATGTATATATGTATGTATATACACACACTTGTATGGTAGTTGTTCTTTTGGTTTGTTGGTTGGTTTGGGTTCGGGTGATGTGCTTGTTATGGTGATTGAATACTTTAGATCAACCTAGTTACTGCCCAAACTAGTAGGGGTCCTAGGAGGGGATCCTACAGAGCAACTACTAGGTCAAAGGGCAACAATGGAGCGATACCCACTATCACCTCAGCTAAGGCTCCTTGCTCTTTACATATTTTCATTGATGGGAGGAGACCTAGTATAAGGGGAATCACTAGATGAATGGATCAATAAGAGGATAAGGAGTTATTCGTAAGGCCTATTGACAAGAGAGACTCAATTATATGTCTTTCTTGCTCATGAAGCAAGGTGATATGATCTGTAGGAAGGTCTAAGAGGATTCTTGAGGCTATGGTTTGGGAATATATCTTGTAAAGATGTTTCCTAGGCCAAAAACTCTTTATGGAGAATTGGTCTATATGTGATCTTTGTGAAATTAGAGTAATAAAGTTGCGGGACAACAAAGGACCAAGTGGACCCAAAGTTAGGTCAAGGATATGGAGTTGATCATCCAAGGAGGGGCTTGAACTGATTAGGGGATAGAAGAGGATCAGAGGACAAATTTTCTTTTGAGAATTAAATGCAATGATCCAAATGAGGACACTAGCCAAGGGAAACCTAGGGAAAGAAATGGTCCTTGAGCTAGGGCTTGTTATATCTCAGGATCCCATCGTCGAAATTGCTTCAAATTTGGAGGGCCTTTAGAGAAAACCCTAGTGTAGTTATGGACAAAAATTCGAGGTGTTTTGATATCTCTAATGAGATTTATATGATGTTCTAGGTGGCTTATGGTGGCCATGTCTAGAAAGAGAGAGAGGAGGCAAGAAAAATAAGCATTTAGGTGACCACAACGGATGGATTAGTGCCTTGCCTTTGGGAGAGATGGAGTCAAGATGAACTTAGAATTTTGGAAGGACTATACCCAATCAAGGAGATCTATAGACAACTTCGCATGGAAATTAGGGCATGAGAGCAACTGGCAGAAGATTTTATACTTCGATATGCAATAATTGATGACTTATCAAGGTATTTTCAACAAAGATAACCTCTAGGAACATTCACCCATGCATACATGACATGCAATGTTGCAACTCTACAAGAGATCAAAATTTCCACAATTTCGCATAGAATAACAGTAAATTTCAAACCTATATAGGGAATGTCCAGTAAATAATAAGAATAAGCATGAAAAAGATCACTTACATGTACAAATGAGTATATCCAATCATCAAATTATGCCAATAATGAAGCTCCAAGACCAAGAAGATAGAATCCAAACATCAAAATTCATTCCCTGAAACCACACTCATCCTCCAAAAGGGATTGCAAAATTCTCCCAAGAGTTAATAACCCAATCCATGTGATGATGATGAAAATGAATCATCTCACTTCTATTTATACAATCACTAATGAGTTTAATTTGCCTAATTTGTTTTAATTGAGCCCCAAATATTAAAATAATGTGCAATAATAACATCCCTTGGTGACAAGCCCACCAAGATAGCTCAATAACATAATAATAAGCCTCTCAAGTGGGTTTAATGATCAATAAAGTGAGTCGTTGGGCCTTTGAGGAGGCCTAATCAAGTCCCGAGTGTGCCATGATGTGAGAATGGACCTCAAAAATAGTGGACAAGGGGTTGTCCCTTTGTTTTCCAAGCAAAGCCCTGTGGTGCCCCCAAGTGGGTGTGAAGGACACATGGACATCATCATGGGTCTTCCAAGTGGATCGAAAATGCCTGTAAACCATCTGTGAGGGCTAGGATGATGACATAAGCCCTCATTTGGACCTGGAACATCTGCCAAGTGTATGGTGCAAGTGTGGAGCTGACTGGGTATGGTGAACCAAGCGCATCGTCCTCATCCAAAAAGGCGAAATACGAGCAATCAATGAGCGGTGCTAGCGTTCCATTAAGTACTCTCTACTATGGTGGAGGCCCATGGCTCTCAACGCTCACTCTACAAGTGCCAATGTGGCCCTCTGGAGGGCTAGGACCCCGTATAGGGAGACCAAACCCCAAATGGAGACCCACCTGCAATCCTGCATAAGATCCAATGCGTCCCCTTGCGTTCCAATACAATAAATCATTAGAATAATCAAGTAAAAGAGCTTACAAGTCATGGAATCAATGGGGCACTTCATGGTGGCATGCCCTTCCATAGTGAGCTTTGGCATGTACAAGTGTCTCCAAGCTCAATGGGGGGTTGATCAAGGGCTGTATTAGGTGGTTTCAACCTTTAAAGGCGGTGACATGTCCATGGTACATTCCTCAAGTGGCAGGTGGCGAATGACATAGTAATGGAACAAAGTGGGGATCAGGGGAATCATCCAAACCACATGTCACGATACAAGGACAACTATAATAAGGGAATCCTACACCTGTGTATATGAGTGTAGAAGGTAGCAAATTGTGGTACATGAGTTACCCCGACCTTTGTTTTTCCACCCTTTTTCATATGCCTTTTACCTTTGATGGATTTTTATTCATAATTGCTCGGGGCTCTAGGGGATGAGAGCATGATGTGTAGGATGAAGTAGTGGATACCCCCTTTTAAGGTGGGGCATTTCATTGCCCACTAGGGGTTTGGGACAACCATGGGTTCCTTAATGTGGAGGGGGCTCATTTAGAGCCCATAGGGACCAAGGCGATGGCCATAAATAAGGGGTAGAGCTGATGTTTGGCTTTTGCCCACGTGCTAAATTTGTATGTCTTGACCATTTTTTGAATTTTGTGGTACATCTCTTGTTGAGAGTGACTAAATTATTCTTTTTCTTTTCTTTTTAGCTGCATCAACCTTCGGGGCATCGTTCCAATCTCGACCCAAGGTGTGGACAAGGGGAGGGGAAGGTTAACCTTATGTGGACCTGGATGGGAAAAGAGATGAATGAGGCTAAAATGAGTGGAAGGGAGTGATGTATATGATGTTGGGAAGTAGGACCATGCAACCAAAATCAAGATTTCCCATGTAGTGCCAACCCTAAAGGTAATGGCCAGTAAAAGAGATCCCATGGATACAAGGCTAACTATGAAATCGGGTCGTGGAGACAAGAATACTTTTTGCCGAAGCTCTCCACCAATCCATGCCCAAAAGTGCCCATGACAAGTAAGGAAAATTACTCAACTATACCAATGAAAAGCCATACCTTCAAGGCTAGGAGGCCCACCTTCAAAGATAGAAGTATAATAAGTGGGTGAGGGACCACATGGCTGGCTCAGGTGGCGGAGATGATGGCACATCGAGCTATCTGGTGGCTGCAAGGGGCTGTTGGCTGCCTGCGGAGGACTATATATACACTAGCACAGGTGGTGGGTAACATTTGGCTCCAACTAGGACATGAGCTCTCGGAAGGGTGTGCAAAGCTACTTGAACGGGAGGCCATGAGAACACCAACAATCTTTTGGTACTGCAGACATGTTACCTGCACATATCAAAGACCAAGCACACAGGGTAGCATGTTTTTGTGGTGTCTTATGATCACCCATGCTTAGTATTAGGCCATAAAACCAACAAGAAAATAAAATGCAATTTTTAATCTAAATGTAGCTAATCTACCGTGATAATATCATATGATGTTAGTTCTAATGAGAAAAACAACATGTAATGTATCCTACCCTAACATGCATATGATACAATGTTAAGTCCTAAGTATAATCATAGATCCAAAGCAACCAACATGATGATTGATCGGTATAAAAATGTGTGCTTATATAATTGTTTATGTAATGGTTCCAAAAACACGAATGGGAAGAGTAGTATGAGGGATTGTGATGGCAGGAAGTGGGAAAATAAGAGACCATATGTTATAGAAAGGAACCCTGGAAGAAGGAAAAGACACCAATCGAGAGGATTGAATTTGATCCTCTAACTAGAAAATGGAAATGTCCATGATCAAATACATGAACCTCTGATGAAGAACTATCTCAGGCCTATCATCCTCAGGGTGAGAAGGAGCGAATGACACGTTTAGGACGATATCATGTTGGCTATTTTGAAAACAAGAGGTGTAATCATCATTGTATTTGGGGAAAAACCATGATTCTTCATTTTTCATAGAGAAAACCAACCCTTCATCAAAACCAGGGGAATGAACCTCATTACAAACATCTATATCCGGGCTAGGGATGCAACAAGGGGAAGAATGCCCAAACATGAAGAAAAATCCTTTATCAGTGGCATGGCTAAAGGAAGCATCTTCCTGAATTGGAATTATCCCTAATGATGGGAAGATCTTCTTTCGTCGGATCATCGTCATCTTGGAACATAAAGAAGAGACATTTCCAATCATTAGGAAGGGCTTCACAAGGACCACTATTGTCAGTTGGAAGTGGTGGAGCATTTTCTCCTTCCTTTGGGTTCATCTTCACAGATTTGAGACACCATGGGCCCTCATATTCAATTCCCAAATCAAGATTCCTCAAAAATTCTTCACTTGCGTGGTTACCTTGATTTTCCTCAAAATCATTCTTGTTACTGTTGAAGAATCTAGGGCAATGTAGAGTTAATGAGATTCTTCTAGTTATGATAACTATTTGTGAGGTGTTTCAACTTATTCTTCTTATTCCAATCTTCACTTGTTATTATTAGTGTGTGTCTTCATTAGTTCATCAAATAGCTATCAAAAGCAAAGAGACAAGAACACAAGATGTTTGGCTTTCTGCCAGGGCCAAAACCTCTCCCTCTTGTAGAGGAAAATCTGCACGAAATTCTTCGTATAGAGATTCCAATTGATGAATACCAATCATGACTCTTGTACTACTATGCCACTCCAAGACCAAGACACCAATCCTCTTCTTCATCATAGTTGATATCATCATCACTGTTGCTGCACTGAAGTCATCGTCATTGTATCACTGAGATCTTGACACTTTGTTGTACCTTCACCGAGAATACTGTTGCACTTTTGAGATCATGCTACTCCTTCATTAATACCTTCACCATGACACCGAGATCATTTCAGGATCCTTCTCTAAATACGCTGAGATAGTGAGGCTGCTTCACAATGTTAGTAGGTTGAGATCTTCATTATTACTGCAACACTGAGATGGTCACTGCTTTCCTTGCACCGAGATCATTGAGGAGGATGAGACTGCAACTTTTCCATTGTAATTGTTCACAAAATTACAGAGGCATTCGAGAATGACGCTTCCTATACCCATCTGAAGTTTGTACTTATCCGAAATTACAGTGATCTCTGAGTTCTGAACTCATCCAAAGTCCTGTACCTCTGGCTTCATTCGAAGGTGCTTGCACTAAGTTACTTGTTCGAGATTTCAGGGAGGTGTTCGAAGTTATAACCTTAACCATCACCGAGATTCTGTCCTCCTGCACTTCTTGTACCCATCTGAAGTTGCAGACTACTCTGAGATTCTGTCTGTAATTTCTGTGAAGTTCAGTGGGGTATTTATAGTGGTTATGCCTCCATAAATAAGTCGACATGAGTGTGAACTGTTGTGTCAATTCATTTGAGTCGACATGACTATAATTTATGTTGTTTTGCTGGCTGACTTGACTGTTCTTTTCATCGTTTTGATTGCAAACTTCTTCTTGTGCTCGTCTTGGAGGGCTGTTTAGTGCTTTTCTATACATGATATTGACTCTTTGACATCCTAAGGCTC
The DNA here is from genome assembly GCA_000404065.3 of Pinus taeda. NCBI lineage: Eukaryota > Viridiplantae > Streptophyta > Pinopsida > Pinales > Pinaceae > Pinus > Pinus taeda. The sequence goes on from APFE031606627.1 coordinate 70,461, forward strand.
TCAATGGGAGCCACTAAATAAATAAACCTCTTGCTCATGAAACCCATGCAACAAGGAATAATAAATTTATTTTACAAAAATCATAATTACAATGTCATCAAGACCGAACCTAGTTACAATTTCTTTAACAGTTACTAGGCAAGTGGGATTTTGCTTCTTCCCTCTTCTCTTGGAGAACCATAGCTAAGGTATTTGTTACATGGGCTTGGTATAATGCTTCTTGGAAAAGGGCATCAATAGGGTTCTCTTTATATTCACATGTCATTTTATAGAGCTTCTCCTCTTGCTTGTATAAATGGAATAATAATTCATTTGCATATATTCCCTTACTACCCCCTTGCATGACCTACTATATTCGTTCATTCTTTCTTGTAGGATCCAGAGGCTTTGAGGATCACACTGTTCCTCATCCTCAGAGGAAATGTTTTCCATTTCAGAAGTCTCTTTTTTGGTACAATCCTCGAGGTATGTATCAATAACTTGATCTTGATGATTAGGATATCCTTCCTCAAGCATATAACCATATTCAATAACTTCCTCCTCCCAAAGGGCCACGTCCAACATTCGATATATGTCTTCATGAGATTGCAAATCTGACCCTTTATGCAGAAGGAAGTGCACAACCAACATTGAGAGAGAAGGAATGCTTTTAGGTTCACATGAGTCAAGCCAATCAGTATTGGGGGCAATGGATAGGACAAACAATTCCATTTGGTCACAAGGTTGGGTTATATTTTGCCTTGAAAGATACCTTGTGAACCTTACAACATGAGGTTGTAGGACCACAAAGGACCAAGTGGACCCAAAATTAGTTCAAGGATATGTAGTTGATCAACCAAGGAGGGGCTTGACTTGATTAGGGGAGAGAAGAGGATCAAAGGACAAATTTTCTTTTGAGGATTAAATGCAATGATCCAAATGAGGACACTAGCCAAGGCAAAACCCGGGGCAATAAATAGTCGTTGAGCTAGGGTTTGGTATATCTTGGGATCCCATCATCTGAATTGCTTCAAATTTGGAGGGCCTCTAGGGAAAACCCTAGCGCCTTTATGGACCAAAAATCGAAGTGTTTTGATGGCTGTAATGAGATTTATTTGATGCCCTAGGTGACATATGGTGGCTAGGCCTAGAAAGAGAGAGAGGAGGCAAGAAAAATAAGCGTTTAGGTGACCACCAGTGGATGGATTAGTGCCTTGCCTTTGGGAGAGATGGAGTCAAGATGAACTTATGATTTTGGAGGGACTATACCCAATCAAGATGACCTCCAGACAACTTCACGTGGCAATTGGGGCACGAGAGTAGCTACTAGAAGATTTTATACTTAGATATGCAATAGTTGATGACTTATCAAGGTATTTTCAACAAAGATAACCTCTTGGAACATTCACCCATCCATACATGACACATGCAATGATGCAACGCTACAAGAGATCAAAATTTCCACAATTTCGCATAGAATAACAGTAAACTTCAAACCTATATAGCGAAAATCCCAGCAACATCATTTGACAAAGTATAATAATAAGAATAATCATGAAAAAGACCACTTACATGTACGAATGAGTGTATCCAATCATCAAATTATGCCAATAATGAAGCTCTAAGACCAAGAACATAGAATCCAAACAACAAAATTCATTCCATGAAACCAAACTCGTCCTCCAAAAGGGAATGCAAAATTTTCCTAAGAGCTAATAACCTAATCCAAGTGACGATGATGAAAATGAATGATCTCATTTCTATTTATACAATCACTAATGGGTTTGATTTGCCTAATTTAGCCTAGTTGAGCCCCAAATAATAAAATAATGTGCAATAATAACATCTCAATCCACGTGATGATGATGAAAATGAATGATCTCACTTCTATTTATACAATCAGTAATGGGTTTGATTTGCCTAATTTGGTCTAATTGAGCCCCAAATAATAAAATAATGTGCAATAATAACATCCCTTGGTGACAAGCCCACCAAGATAGCTCAATAACATAATAATAAGCCTCTCAAGAGGGTCGAATGATCAATAGAGTGAGTTGTTGGGCCTTTGAGGATGCCTAATGAAGTCTTGAGTGTGTCATGATGTGAGAATGGACCTCAAGCGTAGTTGTTACTTTTAGGCAAGAATGGTATGTTCTATACTTTAGAGCAATTTTACTTCAATTTCTTTATTAGCCCAGTATCAATATTCAGATTAGCAATCACATCAACATGATAGTAAATTGCAGATAGAACATAAACATAAACAGTAGAAGACAAGCCAAGACAAGAGGACACAAGATGTGGCACCAGCCAGGGACAAACCCCAATGTGGGGAAACCCTTGATCAAATCTTCTTTAGTCTTCAATAGTTCAACAGAGAGAGATAGTACAATTTACAATAATTTGTCATAGCAACAAAGGAACCCTAACCATAAAAGTCAATGATGGTCAACAAGGCAGATTTGACCCCCAACTAATTGGTCAACTTCAGTCAACTTCGAACTCCAAACAACAAGATAAATCAACCCTCAAAACAGCCCAAAAACAACCTAGTTAAAATCTGGTCAAATAGCCCACCTGCGGTCAACGATCGCTGTTGACTGCTGCAGTCAATGCTGGTCAAAATCAATGTTTAGCCTCGATTTCTGTGCCCAGAAGTGTGGCCTGCCCAAATAGAGATAGCATTCACAAAAACACAATCAAAGGAGGTCAACGCATGCTGGTCAATGCTTGGTCAAATTGTCTAGAAATTCGGTCTCCTAAAATTTCGGCCTCTTGAAATTTCGTGCTCCTGAAATTTTGACCTTCTGAAATTTCAAACGTGTGGAGAGAGAGAGGCCCAAAAATTCGTACACAATCAATGAGCAGAGAAAGAGAAGTGTGTCCAAATGAGGCTAAGGCATCATGTATTTATAGCAAACATTGAGGATGAATAGACGTGACTGTTGGGCTTCTGAAGACTGAGACTACATAAGTTTGCTGGCTGACCTTGACAATTTGTTCATAATCAAAATAAATTCATAACTTCATTTGTACATGTCGGAATCAGATGATCTTTAGATCAATCCTACACCTCTCGGAGAGAGGAATCCAAGAAAAATATCAGTTGTCATAAATAAGATGAACCATGTGGAGTTTGGCCCTAGTTGCCAAATTTAACAATAGTGGACAAGGGGTTGGCCCCTTGTTTTCCAAGCAAAGCCCTATGGTGCCCCCAAGTGGGTGTGAAGGACACAAGGACAACCTCATGGGTTTCCAAGTGGATCGAAAATGCCTATAAATCATCTGTGAGGGCTAGGATGATGACGTAAGCCCTCATCTAGACCTCGGAACACCTGCCAAGTGTATGGTGCAAGTGTGGAGCCAATTGGGGATGGTGAACCAAGTGCATCATCTTCATCCAAAAAAGTGGAACATGAGCAATCAATGAGTGGTGCTGGGGTCCATGAAGTACACTCTGCTATGGTGGAGGCCCATGGCTCTCAACGCTCACCCTACAAGTGCTAATGTGGCCCTTTGGAGGGCTAGGACCCCGTATAGGGAGACCAAGCCCCAAATGGATACCCACTTGCAATCCTGCATAAGATCCAATGCGTCCCCTTGCCTTCCAATACGATAAATCATTAGAATAATAAAGTAAAAGAGCTTACAAGTCATGGAATTATTGGGGCACTTCATGGTGGCTTGCTCTTCCATAGTGGGCTTTGACAAGTACAAGTGTCTCCAAGCTCAATGAGGGCTTAATCAAGGACCCTATTAGGTGGTTTTAACCTTTAAAGGGGGTGACATGTCCATGGTACATTCCTCAAGTGGCAGATGGTGAATGACATAGTAATGGAACAAAGTGGGGATCAGGGGAATCATCTAGACCACATGTCACGGTACGAGGGGAGCTATAGTAAGGGAAGCCCACACATGGGTATATGAGTGTAGGAGAATTTATTTCTACTATATACACTAGAAGCTCCTAGACCAAGAAGATAGAATCCAAACATCTAGGAGAAAATTCACATTCCATAGCCAATTCATATTCCACAAAATTTTCTCCTAGAATCTCTAAGACCAAGAAGATAGAACCCAAACATCAAAATTCATTCCATGAAACCAAACTCGTCCTCCAAAAGGGAATGGAAAATTCTCCCAAGAGCTAATAACCCAATCCAGGTGATGATGATGAAAATTAATCATCTCACTTCTATTTATACAATCACTAATGAGTTCGATTTGCTTAATTTGGCCTAATTGAGCCCCAAATAATAAAATAACTTGCAATAATAGCATCCCTTGGTGACAAGCCCACCAAGATAGCTCAATGACATAATAATAAGTCTCTCTAGTGAGTTGAATGATCAAAAAAGTGAGTCGTTGGGCTTTTGAGGAGGAGGCCTAATGAAGTCTTGAGTGTGCCATGATGTGAGAATGGACCTTGAGCTTATGATGATGGGTAACAAGCTATAATGTTGAAAATTCATAGTGATCAGATTTGGGAAATTTCTGGTAAATGGGGTGGTGGGTAACAAGCCCGAAGGTTGAAAATTCATAGTGATCAGATTTGGGAAATTTCCAATGAATGGGGTGAAATTTCAAATTCACATTGATTATCCTTGATCGAAAATTTCTACATGCTAGGACTATACCTAGTTGGCATCAGAGTACACTTGTATGGCATTTATTCTCTTGCATTGTTGGATGATTTGAGTTGCGGTGACAAAGTATTTGTTATTGTGATTGAATATTCGGATCAACCCGAATGTTGAAAGTTCATAGGGATTAGATCTGGGAAACTTAAAGTAAATGAGGTAAAACTTCATATTTGCGTTAATTATCCTAGATTTAGAAATTATTACATGGTATTGTAGCATTGCATAGATTTCTACATGGTATTGGGTCCACTGTGATTGATATTGCTCTCTTGGTGATGGGAAGATAGATATTTTAGTGGTATTGCACTTCGGATTGGTGCTTGTTGATTGGGTGTAAAACCCTAGGATGCTTAGAGGAAGAATTGGAATCCTTGAATGGTTAGTCTAATTTGTTTGTTGTTGGTTTTGGTTTTAGGCGTGCTTCAGGTTTGCATGCTAACTACTCTCGATTTTTGAGAGGGTGATATGTTTGATGGTGCTTTCAATTTCATTTGTTGGAAGTTTAGGGTGCAAATGATTTAGGAGGAGGTTAAGCTTTGGGAGCACGTTGAGAAATAGATTGTTGCACTAGATGATCGGATGGAGTTGGACACCTATGTCAAGGAGAAGGACAATGTAAAGAGAATCACTCTTGATTTGGTTAAGGATCACTTCATTCCTCACATTGCAGACAAGTGTCTGGTAAGAAGATGTTTGATACTTCGGTTAGTTTATGTCAAATTTCTTGTGTCTCTAAACAAATACTTTTGTGAAACAAACTTTTAACCAACCACATAAACAAGACAGATATGGTGGTGAGCTCCTTGGCTAAGACCATAAAGTTAGAGATCAACTAGTTGCTATAGGGATAATGGAGGGGTTGGTACCCTTTGCCTTGAATGGACTTGTCTTGTGTTGAAGGCTTTTTGTTCAAGGTGTTTGTGCTTGTGAGAGGTTGCCTGCCTTTACAAAAAGTTGGGATGATCTTGTACACGAAAATATGAGGTTGGGGTTGTGTTCAACATAAGAAAAAGGAAGTAGAGGAAATATCCTTTGTGTTGAAATTGTAACTAGTGTCAGTCTTCATAATATAATGTATTTGAGTCAAATCCAATTGGACTTTTGTAAGAAAAGGAATAAGAATATTTTATTTTGAGTCAAAGAGTCAACACAAGACCAAGTCGGCCTTCTTGGACAAGTCAGCTTATGTGGCAGCTATTTGACCCTCCTGGATAGGTATATATATAAGTCAAATTTGACCTGTTGGAGACACACACTCACATATCACATCATCCATCAATTTTTGTGCCTAATCAAGAAGAGAGAGAGTTGAAGTCAAAGGAGGGAGAAGGAAGTCGAAGGAGAGATAAAATTTGGGTTTTCTATCTTATTTCTACTCACATGTGTGAAGATTTTGTGGCATTTGTATGAAAAGTAAAGTGCCAAAATTCGACCTTCTCATTTCTACTCACACGTGTGAAGATTTTGTGGCATTTGTATGAAAAGTAAAGTGCCAAAATTCGACCTTCTCTGTAGGTCTGAAATTTTTGTAATTTGACTAGTTTTCAGAAAGGTTTGACCAATGTTGACTTTCATTGACTTTGACTTGATTGGAGGAGACATTGGGAAGGGTTGACTTGGATCTTTGTGGTGATTTTTGGTCTTGGTCTTGGGTCTTGGATATCTCATTTTGATGTTCTATAAGGATTGTTGGGCTTTCCCCCTTGCGGGGTTTTGCCTTGCTTGGAGCCTAATTTTTGGTGTTCTTTGCCTCTTTGTGATCTTAATGTTTTGCAGATTTGTATAATTACTCGAAGAAGATAATATCAGTAATAAGAAAACAAATATTCACAAGTAATTATCAAGTTAAGAGAAATCAATCATTATCTTACAACACTTGGTTTCTTAACATGTATCAGAGGTAAGGTGAAAGAAAGACAACTTGAAGATCACAACTTGTTGGCACATTTGAAGACACTATTGCAATGGTTATCTCTCCAAAGAAAGAAGACTCGAAATTGTATTGTTGATGACATCCTCATAGCAACTATCTCTCTCGTAAGGACATTATTGAAGGCTCTTGGAAATATCATCAAGTTCTCGCTTACCCATCAATGCTTTCGCTCACTCGTTAGCATTCTTGAAGACACTCTTATAACAACCTCTCCTTCTTTGACAAGTACTCTACTCTATGTCTAATCCTCCCAGCCAAATGGCATTTATTTGCGAGGAAGGCAACAAACTTGATGGAACTTCTAATTTCAAGGCTTGGAAAATGAGAATTGATCTAGTTCTCAAAGAAAATGAAGTTATGCAATTTGTTGAAGGCAATGTTCCAGTGCCATACAAGAACAATGCTCAAGAAGTAGCCAAGTACAACAAGGGAGAAATCAGAGCTCAAAGAATTTTCTTTGAGTCTATCAAAGATCATCTCATCTCTTTTGTTTCAGATCTGTCTATATTCAAAGAAGTTTATGATAAATTGGTCAAATTATATTCTATTAATACTATCGGTCAGAAGATATCACTAAGGAGTCAACTTTATGGAGCACGAATGTCAAAAGATGAAGATGTGGCTTCATACTTCTATGAAAATATAAAAAATATAGGATCACCTTTAAGGACTTGGAGAAACCATATTTGATTATGAACTAATCACTTTTGTAATCAATGCTCTACATCTAGCTTGAAATGGTTTTGCAAGTTTGGGCTCTATGTGTTCCAGAAGAAACAAGGTTGAAGGCTAAAGATGATACTTAACCCAATAATGAAATTTCTCAAGCATTAGTTGCTAAATCGAAGAAGTTTGGAAAGTTTGGAAGATTTGGATTTCATCACAAGTACAACAACAAGCCTCGTGTGTTCCAGAAGAAACAAGGTTGAAGGCTAAAGGTGATACTTAACCCAATAATGAAAATTCTCAAGCATTACTTGCTAAATCGAAGAAGTTTGGAAAGTTAGGAAGATTTGGATCTCATCACAAGTACAACAACAAGCCTCGTGGAAACTGGGACATGTCTAAAGTTTAATGCTTTGGTTGCAATGAATATGGACATTGTAAGAGGGATTGTCCCAAGGACCTTAAGAATCATAAGAGCAACAAAATAAAGGAAAGAAATGAAGCACATATAGCAGAAGATGAAGGAGTTGAAAGCAAACCCAAGGTTGAAGACAACAAGGACCTCTACTATTAGCAATTATCAAAAATATGGCAAGTATTGGGTTTGCAAACAAGTTTTCATTTCTTAGATGGTAGTTATAGTAGCAATTACAATTATATTTGAAGGATAAAAGGATTTAGGGATTCGTAATTTGCAAAGTCATGAAGATTAAGTTTGAGAAGAAGCATATAGTATTGGAAGAAATAGAGTCTACACAAAATTCTAGAAGAAGCATTTAGTTGCACTTGAGATGTTCATATCTCATCATGAAGATTTAACAGCAGTCATCATTTCTTTTAGCAAGCAAGGACTACAAGCTGACAATAGAATCAGAACAATAAAAGAGTCAAGGTCAATATGTAGCATTATAAGAGTTTCTCCAACATCATATTTGTTTCAATTTCAGTGAAGATAAGTTGACCTCGTATATCATGGAATAAGTCAAGCGACACAACCAGTATAAAGCATTCCAGAAGCAGACTAGTTTTTTATGAAAGAAGGACATAGCAAAAGAATGTAAGCAATTTAATAGTATACATTGAAGACAGTCAATTGAATGACAACATGGAAGCAAGCTTCTATTAAAGGAAGAAGTACACCTACCTTTGATGAAAAAGGTTACCCTTATCATAAAGGAGGAGTCTCATGATCATAGAAGAATCTGCAATTAGATATCATCAAAAGGGCTAATGGTTTAGAGATATTACCTTCAAAAGGAGTTGGAGGCAAAACACGATACATATTGATTAGATATATTACTTCTAGATAGTAGGGCAGAAAGTCAAAAGATGCTTGTTATCTAGATTCCCTTAGGTTGACAGTTTACATCACTGAAGAGCTTTGACTCAATAATTGATTGGTTCGAATTTTAAATACATCATTTGGCAGAACTAATGTTGATAGTATCTCAGCCACGCGCGAGTCCTGTATGTGGCTGAGAAACTCAATCATAGGGCCTCTGGGCTGAGGAAAACTTGCCTGTAGGCCCTGTGGTTGAGTTTCTCAGCGACACATAGGGCCAAGGCTAAAAAAATAAAATAAAAATTTAAAATTGGAACAGGAAAAAATTAAAAATTTTTGAAAAAAAAATTACATTTAAATTTTTGAATTTAGATTTTTTTTTTCTTCTAGATTCCAGAATATCAATTAATTTTTTTTTTTTCTTCCAGATTCCATCACCATGCCACCAAAGGGTACTAGAAAGTCTCGTGATCCGGCATGGGCACATGGTCAACAACTCATTGCCGAAATTGACCACCATGTCAAGTGCAATTATTGCAATGCCACAATGCATGCAGGCATAAACAAGCTAAAATACCACCTAGCTAGAATTCTTGGGAATGGTGTGGGACGTTGTGAACATTGCCTTGATGAAGTCACCGCTGAAATGGTAGTTGCTTTGGAAGCCATTAAAGAAGAAAGTTCTAAGAGGGCAAAAAAGAAGTTTGAGATTTTTTTGGATAGTTTGATCTTCATCTTAGAGTGAACCACATATTCAAAGTGCAAGTATTGGTAACTCCTCTTCAAGTGTTGTGGCAAACAAGGGTATAACTTCTTCTTTCTTCAGTGCTCGTACAACTCCAAGATCTCAGCCAACCTTGGAGAGTTTTAATGAAAAGAAGAGGAAGGAGGCATATATGGCAATGAGGGGGTTTTGGTACCATTATAGTCTTTCATTCAACTATGCAAAGTCTTATTTTTATCCACCCATGTTGAATGCCATTGCAAGTGCTGGCCCTGGATACAAAGCCCCATCTTATATTGCACGGGGGAAAGTGCTAGATGAGGAGCTTGAGTGTGTTAAGGAACAATTGGAGAGCATTAAAAGCTCATGGAAATTTACAGGTTGTACAATTATGTCTGATGGGTGGACAGATCAAAGGGGTAGAACAATAATAAATTTTGTTGTAGCTTGCCCTAAAGGAACTATGTTCCTAGAATCCATTGATGCATCTGCACATGTAAAAGATGCACATTTGATTTTTACATTGTTGGCTGATGTGGTGGAGGAAGTTGGGGTTGTAAATGTTGTCCAAGTAATCACGGACAATGCAACAAATTATGTTGTAGCTCGAAGGTTGCTTTGTGCCAAATATTCCACCATTTTTTGGACTCCATGCGCTACCCATTTTATATACTTGATATTAGAGGACATTGGGAAGTTTGAGTGGGTGCAAGATGTTGTGCAAGAGTGCAAGAAAATTACCAAGTATATTTATAACCATGCTTGGGTGTTGAACCTTATGAGGAAATTCACGCAGGGTAAGCTTAGTCGTCCAATTGTCACACGGTTTGCTACAAACTTTCTTTCCCTCCAAAGCCTTTTGTATGAGTACCAAGCTTTGAGAAGATTGTTTTGTAGCCAACAATGGATATTTTGGAAAGATAGCACAAAGCAGAAGCATTGTCTATGAAAGCATCTGTCTTTGGTGATAGTTTGTGGGACAAAGTCACTGAGATTGTCAACGTCACTGAGCCCCTTGTGAAAGCCTTGAGATTGATGGATGGAGAGAAACCTGCAATGAGATCTATTTATGAGGGCATGGATAGGGCCAAAGAGGCCATCAATAATTTCTATAAGGGGAATGAATCTAAATGTCTTCCTTTATAGCAAATTATTGATTACATGTGGGATAGGCATCGACATTCACCATTGCATGCAGCAGGAGCATATCTCAATCCAAGCTTATTCTATAATGAGGGGTTTAACATTCAAAGAGATTCCGAGGCGATGAGAGGCGTCATGATATGCATTGAGAAGATGTTCCTGGATTAAGATATTCAAGACAAAATCAAAGATTTATCAAGGTTCACTTACAAGACAAAATGCATGAACAATCCTTAATTGATCCAAGATAACTTTTCAGTGCTAAGAGATAGCTCCAATAGACTAAAATGCTCCATACAATCACATCTCTCTAAGAAACAAGAAGGCTCAAATCTCTAAGGGGTCGAATTGAAGTCACAGGTGATAATGAATGAATAGAATGATCCTCTTCTCTATTTATAGAGGACAACATGTAATTAGCCTATAAAGCCCCTAAAAACAAGTTTGATGAAATGACCTTGGGTTACAAACGAACCCACTAGCTTTCATGAAATATGCCCTAATTAGCACACACTTGTGAGCTTCTAGCTCTCTAAGGTTGACGTCATGCAATAAGTGAGTTCCAAATGGCATGTCCAAGTGATATGAGGTGTCCAAAATGTTGTAGAAGCATGTCAAGTCCATGATTTGAGGGTTGGCCCTCAAATCCACCTCAGTAGCGCTCCTGTGTGGTCCCAAGATCTAGCTTGGGCACCACAAAGTGGTCTTTATGGTCTCTAATTGCTCGAAGTGGCCTCCTTTGCTCGAATGTTGAGGGCTTCTCAGGTGCAACTAGCCCTTCCTTGTTGGGCCCTGAATCTACTGCTATCCATCAATTGGTGTCAAGGCCAACCTGGGGGTGAGCTAGGTTCAGGTATGTCATCCTTAGGAATCATCCAATCTGGTACAAAGTCATCCAACGTCCTGGGTGTAGGAGGTGCCCTAGAACATGTGTCTTCTGCTACTACTGCTAGGAGGCCCAAGAGTCTCAATGCTTCACTTGTTTTTGCCAATATACTTCTCTAAGTGCTTGGGCACCTATGGAGAAGGTGCCCAAGACTTGGGCTATTGAACCACTTGACAATCACAACAAAGACATGGGTTATTGAGCCACTTGACAATCACAACAAAGATTCTAGTGAAAGCAACCAATCATTAGGGACAAAAATCATTATTGCATCTAAGTGAACCAAACTTGAATGTCATGGGCTATTTAATACGTCAAACAAGGATCCCTTTCCAAATTCAAGACCCTAATCTTGCAATGGTGTTTTCTCCCTTGCTAGGGGTGGCTAAAGGTCGACCCTATTAGGTATTTCCAACCCCCAAGGGGAAGTAGCATTTCCCTGGTCTGCCCTTCAATTGATAGGTGTTAGTGAACAATAATGATGGTAACAGAGGGGATAAGACTTCATGGCCAAGTGCTTCATGAAGTTCCTTGTGCACTTTGTATCTTCTCAAAATTTCAAAGTTCAAATTCTTGTGAAGATTGTGCAATGCCCTCAAACTTCATATCCTTTTGCCATTTGGGATGTTGCACATTCTTTTGAATTTTTAATCCTCCAATGATTTGTGACATTGTGCCTCATTCTTAACTTTTGTTTTTAGAGTTTGCACCATTGTGTAGCGTACCAAACTTTCGAACTTTTTTGACTTTTGTTTTGTATTTTATTTTGTTGTGACAATTTTTTGTTTTGGTTTAATTGTGATTCACCTGCTGTAAACTGTAATTTCTTGTAGCACATCCATCCCAACTTTGAACTTCCAAAAGCATGCAATATTGTACACAATAGAAAGATTTCCAAAGTTTTAAACAAGTACCCAATGCTAAAGTGTCAAACACGCGCCGAGCACACAATTGAAGTCCTAAGCTTGTGACTAGTTTTAAATGATTTTATCATAACCATACCCCCATCGTAGACTTAGTCCTAAACTCATGACCAGTTTTAATGTAAGGCAAGAACTCTAACTAGTAGATGCCATAGTAATTGATTTCATGGATATCACTGTATGATTAATTTTAGGAGATTAGAAGCCAATTTTATCTCAACTTTCCATTATTCTGAAGCAGTCAGTTCACGCTCAACCTTTTATGTCCATGGAACTGTAATGTGTGTTAGCCAACCTAGGTAGCATGACTATTTTCTATGCAAAAGTGGATTTTTTCCATGGTGAATGAACTCACAAGCATTATTTGGAATAATTGGCCTAAATTTTGAATATTGCATCGATGAACGGATACATAAAATTTTTGATATCAAAGACAATATTATGTATTCTCTCTCCAAGGATGATTTCTTCTTTTGCAAATGGCGCTTGGAAATGGTAGGGTAATAGTTTGTATTGCACAAAGAATTATGTTCCCATTTCAGCAAGTCACTTGCATAGAGTTGTGGAAAGAACTTTCCTCTCCCAAAGTACATTGTCACAGTTAGTGGGCTAGACAATTTGATCATCTATGGACCTCAAGGGACTCATAATCCTTTCAAATTGATAGGATGCTTCATGTCACGAGATTGCCCCTAATAAAAATTTGGTGTTGAAACCTACAGGAAATTGACCACGGATACGGTGATTATTTATTTTCTATCTTACAAACATGTGTTGATATTGATGTAGGTGAGTTACAAGGCCATTCTACAAAGACATGAAGTGCAAGATTGACTTAGACACCTATTACCAATGGGATACATCTATCATATGTTGAGAGAAGAAACATACCTGGAGTCTCCATTGCAACCGAACAGGACAAATGTAGATGTTGTGGTGAATCAGGCCATCAGAAGGTCTAGTCTCCACAGGTTAGTAGCTAAGCTGGTTTTCATGTCTTGTGCAGAGCTCATCTCATGGTTGATCGGTCACATAGATGTTGAGAACAGGTTAAGGAGAAATGGAGAAGGAAAGGTTATTGCATCCTTTCAATCCTTGAGCTAGGATGTATGCTACAAGTTCCCCAGACCCTAGATTGATATCTTTGATGAGTGGTTCTTGCAATTTGCACACAACTATAATGAACTCATAAAAGGCTGGTTGTTTGATGGAAAAGCCATTGGGTAATAACTATTAGCTGTCTATCCAACATTGAATCTTAAGGCACTTTATAGGTTCATAGTGGTGCACTAATTAGTAGGCTGTATGGCAAAGAAAATGCAACCTAACTCAGGGAGGCTTGGGTATCGTTGCTATATAAGTGCCAAAGAGTGGCATGATCTTCACCTCGTCCTCTATCTGCTACATTGACAAGACCCTAGATTGATAGCATTGATGAGGGGGTCTTGTAATTTGCACATAACTATAACGAACTCATAAAAGGCTGGGGTCTTGTAATTTGCACATAACTATAACAAACTCATAAAAGGCTGGCTGATTGTTGGAAAAGCCTTTAGGTCATAACGATTAGTTTTGTATTCAACATCCAATCTTAGGACACTTTATAGATTCATAGTGGTGCACTGATTAGTAGGATTTACGGTGAAGAAAATGCGACCTAATTCATGGAGGCTTGGGTATCGTTGCTATATCAAGTGACAAAGATTGGAATGATCTTCAACTGGTCCTTTATTTGCTACGTTGACAGGTGCTATTTCTAGAGCCAGGTAGCACACTATGGAGATCGTTATAGCATTGTATATGTCATCATATTTGCTTCATGCAGCATGTGCCACCGTTATTCTGCAGGAATGGGATGGCATCATGGCAGTGACAGTCAAGTGGCAATCAAGTGAGAACCCAATCAACGTTTACTGTCCAAGTCTATGGGTGCATTAATACAGAGCTGATTACACTAAGATACGTGAGTACATGATGGCTCCAATGTACACATTGATTTTTGCAAGCTTGCACAGTGCATGACAGAGAGCCATGCAAATGTAAGTACAATTGGTGACTTGTATGTCATAGAGAAATAAATCTATATAAGAATATTTAGAGCCACTAGCCCCCACAATTATTGCCAAAATTTATTCTAGGCAAGTTGGCTATCAAAGACGAGGCTTATCAGACATTTGTGATTGAGTTGGAGCTGCTTTGACCCAAGATAAGAACGATCCATGGCCCACTTTCCCAGTCTGTACAGGTTCATATTTTCTGAGGAATGTCAAAGTTGCTATAGAAGCAGGTGTGGCACTTATTGCCTATCATTTTGGAGAAGAAAGATTTAGAAGGCATAATCCTCTTTATGTAGTGGGAAGAGGAGCTCTTGATGAAGTAATCGCAAGGCTTGGTAGCAAAAAGTATAAGGAGCGAAAGATAAAAAGAAAGAACAAAAAGACAAAGAAAAGGTGGAGCAAGAAGGAAGAGAGAATGCAAGAGAGAAGGCAAGAGAAGAAAGCATTAGAAGAGGAATGTGAAAGGAGAGGCAAGGTAGAAGCCAGAGCATGAGCAGAGACAATAATGGAAGAAGAGTTACTGAGAGAACAAGAAACTCAAGATGACGGGGATCCCAAACTTGACAATTGCAATAGAAATTCGAGTGATTAATGAAACTAAGGCTAATACAGTGGCTATAGCTTTTGTAGCCGTTGCGTGTATGCAAGCAACTGAGTCCAGTACCATTAAGCTAGTAAAATAAATAGAGGAATATGAAGAGTATAAACACTCTCGAAGATCAGGAGGCACACTACAGGGTGGAATTGACTGGCTTATTCAGATTCAAAGCATGTGCTTTAAAGTTTTGAGATTTAAGATGAGTTAATGTAGCACAAAGGCTACTACACCATAGTATACTAGATCTTCAGGTCTATTTCTCTCTGTTTGTAACTGCCATGAACAAAGTAAAAGTTAAAAGGGAAAATCTAGAAGGATTCCAGATGGGGTTGGACAAGCTCAAAAAATGTTAGGATGAAGAGATAGATGCCCTAGCGGACCTAGGAAGGATGAATGAGAAAGAAACTCAGTGCAATTATGTAGTGCTTTCAAATAGTAAATCAACAAGCTTATCCTTTGAAAAGAATGTGGCTGCATCGTTTAGCAAATGCCATTGCTTTCACATGGATGTTGAAGTTATTGAAAGATGTCACCTACCATCACTTAGCGAATGCACTGCACCTCGAACAAATATTGGACACATGGGAGATCTGGAAGAAAACATCAAATAAAAAGATTTCCATAGGAATGACCCGAGTGTCACAAGGGATGTGCCGAATGAACATATCTTGATTCCTTCAAAGGACATTAATTTAATCAGTTCATTTATCAACACACCTAAGAATGGCATAGACTAGTCTATACCAAGAGAACTTGTGGCATATGAATAGCTTGGCTTTCATGTGTAGATGATATATCCTTAAAACCTTAAATTTAGATGGCTTACTCGAGATAAAGCCCAAAACAGATTATGATTTTCAGATGGTGCTAAATATAGAATGTGAAATATTTTAGGGAAAAGAGAATGGAAAAGGGAGTCAATAAGGCTTGATTGTCAAGAAAGGAAGACAATGACCTAAGAGGTAGTTACTCTTTTGAGGCAATACTTGTAAAAAAGAAAAGGGTTTTTGCTTGTGCAAACTATTATGTAAATTCTTTTGTGAAGATTGAACAAGGAGAAGCCATTTTTAGCCAACTTAAATTAGGAGCTGTGGTTCTGGTGTGGTGGATAAACTATGGATGACTGTTATTTGCCACAATGGTAGGATTACTGTAAGACTTTTTTCTTCTATGAACTACTCTTCTATTTGAAATTTATGTTCTTTATTTTTCTTTCCTGAAATGTTTTCTTTTTTGATGTAGATTAGAATCATCATAACTAAAACTCAGCAATGGTTGGTGGGCTAGAATTCAGATGCGTTCCCTATTTCAAACAGGTGAAGTCTAATTGGGACCTCACCTTGGGCCCTGGGAAGATCCTCATATGGTTGGGAAGGGCATTTTTCCCATGACAATAATGGTCTAGGGACTGAGTTTGCTTCAGAATGACTTGGCTAAGGTAGAGAGTCGAGACTGTAGACCCTCCTGCTTAGGCACATCATTTGATGCAAGCAGATTATTCCCCAACTCTATTTTTCAAACGGAGTTTAGGGCATATCCTCATCACCTCGAGGACATCTTGCGATTCGTCTCATTCCTTCATAGAGTTTGTATCTGTGGGGACTTAGCGTTGGGGAACGATTGATACACCTACTTAGCACTTTGTTCTTCCTTAGCAGTGCTAAGTCACCTCCCAAGTTGTAAGCAGGACATGAAGCAAGCGTTCAGAGCGGACATTTATAAACAATATATCTAGGTCACTTGCATAGTGCCTTCAAAATGTATTGGTCTGTGATGGCCTTCTATTTTGAGCATTTACTGGAGTTGATAAATGATCACATTATCTGATCCTTGTACATATTGCAGAGACTGGAAGCATGCATTGAGGATTCCCTTTGGGCAGTTTTGGATGGGTTCTGACAAATCCTAGATTGGGACAGATCACCACATCCTACTACTGGATAGGGTTTGCTAGCTATGCCATATTTACAAGGCCCAGAGATAGAGGAGCATCTAATTTTTCGTTGTCCCATTTACAGTATGAGATCAAGCTAGATATTATCGGTTATTTCAGGAATTATGGAGCTCCTTGCCTTCCTTTTTCACCGTTTTGACTAGAGACGACTTGCTCACTTCACGAGAAAAGTATTTGGGCACAGACCTTACTCTCTACATGTTGTATCTCAGACAATGACTTTCAAAGGAATCATTTCATACTTTCTAGTTGTCTTATCTGATGTGGGCAATAAATGTTAGGAAGAGATCCATTATACTTAGATTCCATATTGGTGAGACTTTAGGTCTCCTTTTGCCCCTTGCTAGGTGGTCGATCAACCTCCATGAGACCCATGAGGGGATACTGTTCCAGGGCACATTGCATAGACCGCTAGAAATATCAACTCTATGGGGTGACAGGTCCTAGTGTCAGGTTCCTCTCATCTAACACAGTACTTCCTAGGTTTGTTTGAGCAGCTAAGCTTCCATATGGAATTTCATCCCCATGGCCTTGGATGATAGGACTTAGGAGTGCTAAACTTCTTCCCTCTTCTGTCCCTCCCCTAGGATCATCAGCCAATGCATTTGCCCTTTCACCAATATTGTTGAGTCCCACGGGGCTTGTCTCATAGTGCCCTTACTCATCTTTGACACCAAGCGCTAACATATGTTGACATCCTCTCTTTGGTTCAACATTGAGACTCTTTAGTCTCTAGAATCTTTCTTGTACTTTCACCTTATTTTATATCTTCTCTTAGCTAGACATTTAGCTTTCTTCTATCCATTTTAGTTCTTAATGTTGTTTTACTATTGATCTAGGAGTTGCTTTTGCGCTCTCACTTTAAATTTAAACTGGGTGTGCTCTTTTTATTCCCATCGACGTACTTTTGTGGTCATCATTTTGGGACATTAACAAAATTATCTTGTCTTCTCCTCTTAGCTAGAGATTTAGCATTTAGCTACGAACTTAGTTCTTTATCTTCTTTTGCTTTAGTATTGATCTAGGAGTTGCTTTTTGCACTGGATGTACTCTTTTAGTCCCGTTCATCTACTTTTGTGGTTATTTTTGGGCATTAATAAAATTATCCAGGGTCTTTTTGTAAACTGTATAATCACGGACAAATTTCTTTCCCCAGTAATTTTCTTAAATCAAATTTTGTTCTTAGGTATTTACCTAAATTTTATATGTAAGATTTCAAATATTAATCATGTTTGACGGAAATATATAGAATTATATCTTAGATTGGGCTTTTATTATAACCTTCATCTGAAGTATTTAATATTTATTAGAAAGAAATATGTCACCTATTTATACCCACGAGGATCTGTCTTTAAATTTATCATTGCAAAAGCATTCAATTCTTTATCAACAGGTATGAATCTGTCAAGATATATTTTTCAACTCATACTATTCTGTGTATCATAAATTTTCTGCTCCTTTGCTTATTTATTTGGATTGCGACTTAGCTACAATTTTTGTAGGTGGTGTTTTTGGGAAATTTTTGGTCAATGTACTGAAGCAAAAGACTTAAAATTTTAAACGCAGGAGTTGCATTTTTCTTCAAATTCATCTCTATGTATTATAGACAAGTGTTTATAGAAAGAACTTCCCTTGAGTTTCTTGTGTTCTTTTCCAAAACTGGCTGCACTTTAAATTAACTCCGTTATCTCATCTTTGTTCTAATAAAAGGAATGCACGATGTTAATGTAGATTTGTATGCAATGTCCTTTGGAAAATGGTTGTTACTTTTAGAAGAGATTTTGGTGCTATTAAACTTGTCTGTTATGTGGTGTCTCATTTGTTTGTTCTTCTTTGATTGATTCCTATCTCCAGACTGATGCACTGTGGTCTTCTTGTGATTTTGCAGCTTTTTGCATACGACACAGTGAAGAAGTTCTTGACCCCTAAAACAGGGGAACCACCTCGTATTCCTTTTTCTGTCTCCCCTGTTGCTGGAGCAGCTGCAGGAGTGTGCTCTACATTATGTACATATCCTCTGGAGTTGTTGAAGACTCGAATGACCATTCAGGTATCTTTGTTATGGCATTTTGATTTCAGATGGATAGTGAATTTAATTATATTTTATATGCCCTGCTCACCAAAAAAATAGAATGTACAATTTCCCTCCAAGTCTCTAGAAAATATACCAACACAGATAGATACCTTCATGCCTATTCTCACCACCAATGCATTCAAAAGGTCGCTATCCTAAATACCCTTGTCACGAGAACTTTCTGGTTCTCAAACAATAACCATTTAAATAGTGAAAAAGCCCATATTATAAGACACCTTCTGTCCAATGGTTACTCCAGAGCTCAAATGGAAAGATCTTTTCAGAAAGTTGTCTATCCGAGATTGCACCCTTGCTACAAATCCCAGACTACTGTTACCCAAGCCTAATCTACCCTTTATCCAAGTCTTCACAGACAAAATATCCGAAATTCCCATAAAAAAGACAAACATTTTTGAACCCCACATAATGCTCAGGGATATCTTGAAAAGTGAAAGATAAATCTTAGCCTTTCCTTAACCAAGGTGTTTATGAAATTCAATGTTCATCTGGTGTTTCATAAATTGGCCAAAAGCCAGAGTTAAAGAGTTAGTCATGGATTCTTTTATGGAAATTTATGTGTTCTAGAGAAAGTTAATTGTTCCTTTTAATTCTAACAGCACATAAGTTTGATTTTCCTTATGATTGCAGAGAGGCGTCTACGATAATCTTGTAGATGCATTTCTTAAAATCATTCAGGAAGAAGGTCCCCAAGAACTTTATAGGGGTCTCACACCAAGTTTGATAGGTGTTGTGCCTTATGCTGCGACAAACTATTATGCATATGAAACATTACGAAAGCTTTATAGAAAGCTTACTAAAGAACAGCAAATAGGGAATCTAGCAACCCTTTTTATTGGATCTGCAGCAGGTGCCATCGCAAGTTCTGCTACCTTTCCTCTGGAAGTTGCAAGAAAACAAATGCAAGTAGGTGCTCTCAGTGGAAGACAGGTTTATAATAATCTATTCCATGCATTATCCAGTATACTTGAGAAAGAAGGCATGCCTGGTCTATACAAGGGCTTAGGTCCAAGCTGCATGAAGTTGGTCCCAGCTGCGGGTATATCCTTTATGTGCTACGAAGCCTGTAAAAGGTTGCTTATTGAAGAAGGTAGTTGAAACATTTCGTATAGTTGGATGTGAATCTTCCTACGTTGTTCAACTCTAGCTTTGCAGAATAAAATTGGAATCTGTCAAGTTGCAATGGCCAAGCAAAAGCAATTCACACCTTTTATACAAACAAAGCTACATTGCTACTTGAGTTGATCAGGGGTTAATATTCCTCATTAGTAAAGGCTATATGCTTTGCTCGAGAACTTTGCCCTTTTTGATAAGCTTGTCCTACAATGGAGGAGTTTCGGGAGATTTGCTGCCCTGGGAAATTTCGTTCTCTAAATGAGTATGGTAGGCAGGTATTTGAGTTTTTTTTTTTTGTAACCGCTACACCTGATAGGTGTAATCTGGATTTTTTTTTCTAACATAAATGCAAATAGAAAAACTGGAGATTGAATACTTTGAGAAGGTGTAGAGCTTTTGATTACAGATTGACAACTGGAATCGGTGTGTCAGTTCCGGTGGTCACCTTAGCGTTGCTGTTTTATTTGAGGAGCAATCTTGTGTTATATGTAGAGGAAAAGCAGTTGCTTTCCTTTTGTTGTTTGCATGTAGCATTATTTGAGGATGCAAATCTGGTTGTTTCTTTCTGATGTTGGAGGTGTGAGACATAGGATAAGGAATGGATCACTTTTCCTTGCCGGCAGAAAAAGCAATGCGAATTCCGTGGTATCGGGGATTTATATATTTTCATTAAAGGCAATAGTTTGCAATAAAAATCAGGAAGGGAGAAAACAATAGCCCCTTATTGTAATAGAGAAACTTGAAAGTTGAAATAATTCTTGGAGCAATAAAATTACTAATGTAAATTCCTTCCTTAGAAACTGCCATTTTGGAGTCTTCCCTGAAATTCTGAGACCTCTTTATTACCTGAATCAAATAACTTTACAATCTGATGTTTTCTGTCCAATATAAATAATGATTGTTTGATTTGCTTCAGTGTCTTTGCATTATTGTTATTAAGGCATGGAAAGAACTATAATAATATTGGCATCAATGCGAGATTGTGATTTACAGTTTTAAGAACAGCACCATTTTCCACCTATTATCATTAGATTGGTATATTTTTTCAAGTTTTGCTTACCTCGATTTTTATATCAAGATATGATTGTTAATTCTGGATGGATCATTTAATCAATTCTTGATCGATTTCTTTGTACCGTTGTTATTAAGGCATGGGAAAAACAATAAATAGTATTCGCATCAGTGCGAGATTATGAATTACAGTTTTAATAGTAGCACAATTTTCCACCTATTACCATTAGATTGGTATATTTTTTCAAGTTTTGCTTACCTCTATTTCTGTATCAAGTTATGATTATTTAATTCTTGGTCGATTTCTTTGCACCATTGTTATTAAGGCACGGGAAAAACTATAACAGTATTGACCTCAATGCGAGGTTATGAATTACAGTTTTAAGATTAGCGCCATTTTCCACCTATTATCATTAGACTCGTATATTTTTTGTGGTTTTGCTTACTTCGATATCTGTATCAAGCTATGATATTTAATTCTTGATGATCGTTTAAGTGTGTTTCAGGATTGTTTAAAGGACTCGTATGTTTTAGTCTCGGGGCTAATTTTCTACCCATTATCATTAGAATGGCTTAATTTTCGCGAGTTTGCTTACCTCGATTTCAATATCAAGCTATGATTCTTGACGACCATTAATAATGCGTGTTTCAGGAATGCTTCACAGATTCATAATAATGGAAAGTGTAGAAACCTCCAAATATATGTATATTTTTAAGGGTGGAAACCTTTTCATAGGTATATGTTTTTGTTAGGGGTGGAAACCTTTTCATGGGTATATGTTTTTTTCAAGGGTGGTACCCTTGGCAAATCTCTATATTCCTCATAATGCGAATGCACAGAAAGAGATTTGGTTGATCAGGGAGAGGAAGCGGGGTTGACTACTTTTGAATCTCTATATTCCTCATAATGCGAATGCACAGGAGATTTGGTTGATATAGGTGAGCAAAAGGGAGAGGAAGCGAGGCTGACTATTTTTGAATCGCTAAAATCCATTGACCTCTGCATATGATGCTTTATTAGCCTAGAATAAGCATAGTCTATATCCTCGTTACATCTATATATATCCATGCTAATAATTTAGCACTTCCAAATAGCTATAAAATATAAAATTTAGGACTTCCAAAGAGCTATAAAATATAAAAGATAAAATGTGGGACTTCCAAATAGCTATAAAACATAGAAAGGGAGGGGTTTACTATAGGAGGTCTTACCATGAAACAGTGAGTGTAATGTGCATTTAGGTATGTTGCATTTTGGCTGTTGGAAAGGGGTTTACTATAGGAGGTCTTAACATGAAACAATGAGTGTAATGTGTCTTACCATGAAACGATGAGTGTAATGCCCATTTAGGTATGTTGCATTTTGGCTCTTGTTTGGTTTGGTAAGCATGTTTAATTATGTTTTAATTTATTATATTCATTATGTTTTTTTAGGTGAGCAAGGGTAATATTTTGGTAAGCATGTTTAATTATGTTTTAATTTATTATATTCATTATGTTTTTTTAGGTGAGCAAGGGTAATATTTTTAGAGAAAAAATCGATAGAGCTTTAAAAATTACAAATAATATTATTTTTTCATTCAAATTTAAATAATATAAATTATTATGTTTTAATTTATTATAAATTCGTTATATCTTTTTTGGGTTAAGGGTAACGGTAGCATTAAAAATTACAAATAATATTATTTTTTTTAATTCAAATTTAAATATGAATCACAACATAAATGTTATTACTAGGGAATTATAAATAATATTAATTTTTCATTCAAATTTAAATATAAATTAACAATATAAATGTCATTACTGGGGAATTACAAATGTTAATTTTTCATTCAAATTTAAATCTGAATTAACAATATAAATGTCATTATAGGGGACGTCAATCACAATCACATTACTGGGGAAATATGAAAATACATAAAATGTATTAAATATTAAATGAAACAATGCATATTAATTTTGTATCAAAAATTAAAATGGAAAATGTCAAAACAAAATCACAAGAAATATATGATCACCAATTTTATCATCAATTTTCTTTGCCATTTTATGGGTAAAGGGATTTGTGGAAGTTCATATTCACAAAGTTGAAGTTTTAGTGATTAGTATTGATTTTGACATTGCCACTAGGAATTTAAGTCCTTTGGTGTTGTCACTATTGTCACTATTTTCTCAACGCCTAATCATTAAGGACATTGTTCTATGACATGATTCTTAGCATCTATTAATGAGGACATTGTTCAATGACATGATTCTTAGCATCTATTAATGTTATCTACTTAATAGCCTTCACATGTACTAGATTTTCCCACTACCCCTGCCATTGAAGATTGTTGTAGACAAAAGCTGTATATTTAGGCATTGATATCTTGACGCATTAAATTAATTTGAGTACATTTTTGAAGTACACTAAATTGTGTCAAAGTCTAGATCAACACATACATGACAAATCTCTGTACAGTTGTGTTCCCACTATAATGTATCTACTAAACTTTGACTTGATCATATTTTCAACCAATACCAAACCAAAAAATATTAAACAATAATAAGAAAAAAGCCATCAAAACATGTAGCTAAAATTTAAGTTGCTTCTATGCCAATTTAGTTTTCCTTCCCTGAATTGCCATGTCAAATCCAAAAATCCAGTAGCCCCTTTTTTACAACTACATCTCTATTCATATGGTTATCCAATCATTAGATTATGCACCAATTTTTAAACACAAGCAAATAATCCAACCAAAGCCTTGTTATTGAAATTAAAATCACATTAATTTAAAAAATGGGGGAAATAATCCTTCTATAGCCTTGTTATTGAAATTAAATTCACATTAATTTAAAAAATGGTGGAAATAATCCTTTAATAGCCTTGTCATTGAAATTAAAATCACATAAATATTACTAAATGTTTGAAGTGGACCCATGCTGAATGAATAAGATGCCTTGTTATTGAAATTAAAATCACATTAATTTAAAAAAATTGTGGAAATAATCATTCTTTAGCCTTTCCATTGAAATTAAAATCATAGAAATATTACAAAATGTTTGAAGTGGACCCTTGTTTAATGAATGAGACGATGGTGCATGTTGTTTTATCATCAACTAATCACATCAGGTTCATTATATAATTGAATTCACCCTCCTCACCCTTCCATAAGATTTGGTAGTGCCTATGGCCTAATGTATGACCCGTAGGGCCCATATGGTGAGTTCATTGTGGGCTTTTTTCACGATAAAAAAAATGAAGAAGCTTTACCAAATGTTTGCTTACTAGACGTTCTCTAATTCCATTTCAAAAATAATATTTGTAAACTAATTTAGAATTAGCTTGTCCTTTTTATTTTTTATCAAACAAACTAACACCACCATTCATTAAACAAGAACACCCTTTTCAACTCCAATTATAAGTAATGATGGAATGAAGAGAAATGACATTGGTAGTAAAACATGTGATCACAAGTCATGCCAACTTTCAATTATCCATTCATTTCCTCATTAGACGAAGAATTGACGAATGATTATAGATAACTTTGGTGTAGTTTTTATTAGATTTGATCACTTTCTCAATACAATAATTCTTGTTGACAAGTTTCAAATCTATGCACTTAGCAACACATAGAGCCCAAAACAATGTGGTTTGCATCTCCATTTGCATTACATTAATGGAGAATGTTGTTTCATGCACCATCAATCACATCCTAGGTCAATATATATGTGAATTTTCCCCTATCCTTTCCATATCAAGCTTTTATAATTCCTTTGGCCTTACTGATGGTCCATACAATAATCTAGTAAGCTCATTGTGGGTTATTTCACCATCAAACTAATAAAAAAGCTTTACCAAAGGTTTGCTCACTAAACAAACCCCCCCTTTTTGTCTGAAAAAGAATTTTGGTAAATTAGTTTAAAATAGCTTGCCTTTCTTATGAAATGCATTGGCTCACCCTTCATAAAGCTAGACATTATCTTCAAACCCAACATACAACTAATAATGGATTGAATAGATGTTTGTAAAAAATGTGTGATCATGGGTCCTACCAACTTTTGGTTATGCATTTCCTAGTTAGGTTGATAATTGATGAATGCTTATATATGAATTTGGTGATATTTTTAGCAAATTCAATCACCTTGATAAAGTAAATTTTGCTAGTATCCTTCAACATCAAATCTCTCCAATGAGCAACATAGAGCCCAAAACAATGTGGTTTGCATCTCCATTAGGTTTATCTTAGTTGCAAATTGATATGGGTTGCAACTCCATTAACATTATGCTAGTTGCAAAACAATTAGACGCCATTAAAACAAACTACACACCTATATCCTAGATCATGTCTTCAACAACTCACATAACTATTTAGCAACTCCATTAACATGATGCTAGTTTCAAAATGATTACTCTACCCTTAAAAACATGCTACACACCTCTATCCTTAATCATGTCTTCAACAACTCACATAACAATGTGGCAACTCCCTTCAACTCCTAATAATTAGGGATATTATACCACAAGCCAATAATGTTATCATCCCACATTATTTAGTAGAATGGATTGTCCTTGACATTGTTAAAAGGGTTTGTTTCTTGATAAGACACCCTTTATCATGATCCTAAATTAATTTGAGTGAAGATTTTGTGCTAATGCCTAATCTAGGAACACATAAAGCTAATTTGTGCTTGTGGAATGTGAATTATATGAGTCCCTCACTTCAACTAATCCTTGATGTCATTGGTTTTTGTTATTCTTCCCACTGTAATTTCACATGCCTAATATCTTCTTTGCAAGTGTGAACGATTGTGTAATAGTGAATTGCTAGACTTTTTAGCCAAATTTTGGACAAGGATCAATCTAATGGCTTGAGATTCTTGCAAGATGACATTTAAATGGTTAATTCGGAAAAAATCTTTCTACAATGCTTTCAATTCATTTGATGATTTGTCCCTTCAAATGTTATATATATTTCCAAAATCAATCAAAATCTTCAAGCATATTGGTGGATGATTAACATAACATAGACCACCCCCTCCCATTCAAAACCATCATGTTATGATACAAAAAACTATAGGATCACTGAAGATTTGGCCCAACCCCCTTCCTCTGAGATAGTGTTAGAAGTCCTTATCCAAGCCACCCTTGCCAAAGAAAGGTTTTGTTGACTGGCATCATGAGTATTGACTCTTAACTCTTATATTGTCTCTTTCAATTTAGACAATGCCAAACCATGTCTCCCACACAATGTTGTCTTTCGAATTCTTATCCTTGTCAAGAACTTAATCATTCACCATTGCATTGTGAACGAGGAAGCTTCAACATGTGCCATGTCCATCACTACTTGGAAAAAGGTTAGTTTTACTTGACCTCCTTCCATCAACAATACTTTGCAATCCTTTGATGGCCACATTGTTGAACCATGGGGTTTCCTATCAAACCTACCCATTGAGTTGAGAGGAAAAAGTAGTGTTGCTAGATGTCAAAATTGTGGGCACACTTATATATTGTAACACATTTTTGGATTGTAATCACATGCATGCCATGAAGATGGTTGCCTCGTTGATTTACCACATCATGTAATTGCCCCATGATGTAAAAGTAGTTGCCATTAACCAACTTACCTATTGTGAATCCAACATAATCTCAAAATTGAAATGTTTTGCCCTTTATGGGGCAATACCCACTCAATCTCAAATATCACTAATGTTTCCCTTGTTATTTTTAGTGACTCATATTTGTTCAAGGTGCACCATGATGCTCTCTCATAAGTCAATTACATGGATTTGTCTTTCATTTATATAATTTTCTCTCAACTTTGTCTAGCCAGTTTCAAAGCCTTATATTCATGTTAAACTCTAAGAATTTTTCTCATTCAAATGTCACAACTTCATATTCAACCCTATTTACAAATCTACCTCCCTCCCTTGATTGCATCTTTAGTCATGATGAGGAAAACATTGAGGGTATGCATGATTTTGATCATCCTTGGGATGAATTCCATCATAAATCACCATCTTACCTAGGGACACTCTCCACTTGAAGATATGCATTGTGGAATTCAAATATTTCCTTCCCCAAGGTATCGTTGATTGCTTCAAAGCCCATATTTTTATGCCCAGTGCATTCAAAGAAGTTGACATGGACACCATTTCCAAAATGAGGGCTATTTATATTCCATTAATCTTGGAATTGGTGAAGAAATCCATAATGGGGTCGATGACATGGTTGAGTGATTTGGAATTAAAAACTTGAAGGTTTCATAAAAGTTTGCAAGCAAGTTTATGTCCTTTGGGTAATGGATCAATTTGCAAAAGCATATAAACTTAGTGTTTTTAGTTAAATTTGCATAAATAAAACAGATAAAAATAGACCATGAACAACATCACACAAACAATGATTTGATGACGAAGTTCGCCCCTCCTGGGCTACATCTCCGGGTTCAGCTTCCAATGTTAGGGCTTTAAATTATATGCTCAAATATGAAATTACATCAGTTTACATAGCTCAAATTGTAAAAATGATTGCCATTGTGTCTAGAATGCTCAAAAACCTCTATCTAGGTTCTTCTGGAACTCAAAAAAGCTAAAAAATGAGAAGGTATGCTTTCTAGAACAAAATTCTGCTATCTGTTATGTAATTATGCAAAATTGGCTAACCATTCTACATATTTTGCCTTTCCACCAATCACCGAGTGACAAATTCACTTGGGGCCGACGCAATTTTTGCCGAAATTGGTGTGAAATGTCACCTATTTAATCACGCCAATAACCCCCTTAAGCACCAAATTAGGGTCACATGGAGCGCTATGTGGCCAGGGGTTTGGGCTAACCGCCCTCCCTTGTCGCTCCGCTCCCTCCATCTCGGTCTTTGGTCACATAATGGTCATGGGACTAGGGGTGGCCTGGGCTACGTGTTACCTGGTCCAACCCATCTGCTGCGACATATGGTCACATGCCATTGACAAAACTAGGGGTTGAGGCCAAGTGCCCTGCCCCTTTCGCCACCATTCATACATATATGGTTCAAATAAATCTATCCCTCTAGAGATATTAAAAACATATACGTGGTTTGTTAGTAAAGGTTGTTGTTTGGTAGGGCACATGTTTGACTCTGCCGAGGTTGATCGATTTACATAACAAACTTTTGGCCTCCTTGAGAGTGCCATGTGGTGTCCTGGGAATTAGGCCATGTGTCACTCCGTGATTGGGCCTTACATAACCCTTCAACCAATGAAAATGCACCAACTGACCCTGTATAATACTGTCACGTGGCGGAACGGGATTGGCTCGTGCTGCCCACTGTGTTTGCCTAGTCAATCGTTGACGTCAGTGTACGACCTGCCTAATCAACAGAGTAGTCAACCTTGCTTTTTGAATTTTTCGCTGTTGGAAAAAACTTCAGAATGCGATAACTTGAGCATATGTATTGGTTTGAGGTGATTCAAGCTGAGTTGGAATCATGACAATGAACACTACAATTTGGCACTGGTTTCGAGAAATTTTGAGCACTTCGAGTTTTGACTGTGTTTTTGATCCCTTGGATCATTGAGGAAAGAAACCTACAAAGCTTTATTTCAGTTTTGGAAAATTTTCACTTGGTCTTATGATGAAATGCTTGGCTTAGACCAAAATATTATGGCACACCACATAGACTCATGGTGTGGCTCAAAACCAATGAAGCAAAAACGATGTCCTTTACACCCCACCATGGTGCAAGGATGAAATTTACAAATTACTCAAGGTGAATTCCTTTTATTTCAGTTCCGAAACATTTTCACTTGGCTTTAAGATGAAATGCTTCGCTGAGATCGAAATATTAGGGAACACCATATAGAATCTTGGTGTGGTTCAAAACCAATTGAAGCAAAAACGATGTCCTTTACACCCCACCATGGTTCAAGGATGAAATTTACAAATTAATCAAAGTGGATTTCTTTTATCTATTGAATGCACTTACTGGCTCTCAAAACCTATCCATATCACCAAAAAATAAGAAACCATTTGGGTCTATACCATTTTTATGATCTGAGCAAGGCCTTCCCTAAGAATAACTTTATCTTTGCTTATCAATTATATTATTAATGCGCATTGTAGGCCATAAATTCCTATTCTTTATGGACATATTTTCTAGTTACAACCATAGAGAATTGGAAACAAAACTGACATAAGTTTTCCTTTCACTTACTTTGGTGAACTTTTTCTTATAAAGCCACGCCATTTGGTGTTAAAAACATTAGAGTGACCTTTCA
The DNA here is from genome assembly GCA_000404065.3 of Pinus taeda. Taxonomy (NCBI): domain Eukaryota; kingdom Viridiplantae; phylum Streptophyta; class Pinopsida; order Pinales; family Pinaceae; genus Pinus; species Pinus taeda. The sequence continues at coordinate 99,702 of APFE031606627.1, forward strand.
ACAAAACGTGCCATATGCTCTCCATGATATTGTCGACTAGTGTTCTCCTTATTTAGATGACCTCATAGCTCAGTTAAAAAATGAGTCCAACTCTTGGAAAATTTAAGAGCCATATTTGAAGGATGTCGAAAAAAAATTGACTCAATCTACTTAAGCATCTTTTGTGTCATTTTTGAACACCTTTCAGGTTTCATTATTTCTAAGTTGCGATTAATGTTTGTCCACTTAAAGTTAAGAGTAGTGATGAAATCCTATATTCAATACAAATGTTTTTACCTTTTTTTTTACATCTAGCTGTTGAGGGGACACTGTCAACATTGAGGTGTAGTAAAATTACCAACTCTTATATTTTATGGGTCAGAAAACTATTAACGTCTTATTTTCTCATTATAGGTGTATGCTATGAACCAACTCTTATATGTATATATTATCCTTATTTTAAAGCTTTCTCTCGATAAATATTAAATAAGACTTTATCTTATTTTTTTTGATAAATAAGGGTCTACCTTATTAAATAAACTTTCTTTTGATAAGACAAACTTTTATTTAACATTAATTAAATAAGAGTAGGCTTATGAGAAGAAAGCCCTAAAATAAGTATATATATATGTATGTGTGTGTCTTATGAAAGCAATTCCTTCAGGTTGTAATTTTGTTCCTTGATTTCCAGGCTAAATAGAATTATGATTTTTCTTCGGAAAAATAATACATAAGTGTCTTTTATATATATAAGAGTGTGAGAGAGATGAATAATGAATATTTTTGTGAGGTGTAAAACAACATATCAGAGACAGATCAAAATGAGCGACCAAGACCGACTTAGGGTTTAAGCAAAAAACATTTGTCAAGGACATAATTGCCGCGAGCAACGACCCACATCGACTAACCTGGAGAGACCTCATGAAGAGGAGGCAGAGGGGGATGATTTCCCAGCCGCCATTGCTAATATCAATCCCAAAGCCCTCAAAATCCCCGCTATTCAAGGCAATACAAGACTGGCTGATATCCTTCCTCACACTCACAAAGCAAGGCCAAAACCTGACAGTGCGCTACTTCAGAGTGCTACTTGACTTAGGGTGCAACAGTGGAATGATACTGGTGATTTCGAGCTCCAAAATTTTCCAATATTTGTTAAAACCCTCTATGAAAAATATTTGTGCCTTAGGGTTTGTAAATAAGAGGTTGTATCTTCACTTACAAACACAATTTATTAGATGATAGGTATTCAAGGGGGGAGTTTGAGAATCCTTTATGAGGATAGGAAATTAAATTATGACAATACTCTAAGGGATTATGGTATCAAGAAGGATACATCTATCTCCCTCATTTCCAAACTTTTAGGAGGTGCCAAAGGAAAAGAGGCATCCTCTGCCTCAAAACACCTCTCATTTAAAAACACTCTCAATTCAGGCTCTAGTTCCCAACCCTCGAAGGCTCTTGCTGGCCAGGCCTTTGTAGTTGAACATTAATTGGAAGCTTCAGAGCTCCAGATGAATGGGATCCTCAGCACACTAAAGATTCATTTTTATTTTCCACATGCAGTGATATGTCAATTTAATGGATTCCGTCCCTCGGATTTCGTCTTCAGGGATTAAGTTTTCCAGAATTAGACATAGAACTTAGATCTGCTACTTTGTTCCAAAGGTTATTTTGTAGTTGTCTTCAAATACCTTGTAGAATGTTAGAGGGTTTTTGACTAGGGTCCCTAGTTTTGGGGTCATGTGGGACTCTCTATTCAACCATGGTTCCCAGAGTTCAACCCGCTAACCATAAAGACTCTGGCCACTTCGATTTGGGTACGACTCCCAAAGTTGCCCCTGCAGTGGATTTGACCAGATTTTCTACAAGCCATTGGAAATTCTATTGTTCGCTTTGTCAAAATAGACAGTGACATAATAACTAATAAGTTCATCTCGTTTGTCTACATCTGTGTTGAACTGGATTTAAGTGCAAGTATCTCAGATAAAATCATCCTAAAATGGGATGGAATGGAACTTCTTCAACCTCTAGACTACAAAAATACAACATTTAAATGCATATCTTGTCAGCAACCCATACATCTATAAAGTGCATGCCCTAAAAGGGTGTCAGGATCCTAAGAGCCAAGAAAACCCAACCGAGGATGGTATGATCAGAAGGCAACTTCAAACATTAAGAACATGACAAATAATAAGAAGGAAAGCCTTTGGCAGGAAAAGACATTTCCTGATTCTTTATCCTCGTAAGATCCTATACGACCCATGATAGGTACACCTCCGTCCTCAATGGAAAAGAATCCTTCGGCTATGGAGAAGGAAAGTTCATCAACATTAATTGTGGCTAAAACTGGTGGGTAGAAATGACAATATGAGTCTAATAATTTAGATAGTGATATGGATGTCCTGCACTTTGAGGAGGGAGTAATGATGGAGATTTCTCTAGAAAACGATGACATGTCATTATCCTCAATTGTAACTGATAAACTTGTAGGATGGGTAGATGTCTGTAGGAGAAAACAGAAAAAAGAAAAACCCCAGAACACCTCAGGTGTTTGATATCATAAGGGATCTGTTCACATATGTTTACAAGTTGAAAAGGTGCTTAGTATGCTTAGTATGTCAGACCTAGTTGGAGGCATGACCTCCCAGGTTAGTTCTTTTGATCTATTGTGAAATGTATGTAAACACTAGCATTGCAATACTTTCTTTTTTAATAGAAATCACAAGCAAGAATTTACAAAAAAGGAAAAGAGATAAATAATAAATCAATTTATTGAAAAACGATTAAATGGAAGCAAAACATGTTTGATGTACAAGTGAAGATATTATCCAACACATTTTAAACAAGAAAAACCTATTTCCAAGTATTTATTTATTATTATTTATAAACGATTTTTAGTTTTTACAATTAGAGAGAGAGAACACAAAGTTTAAATAAAAATACCTAATTCTAAGTAATTTTAAATGATTTTTTTAAAGACTTATTTTTTTACAATTAATTAAAATTTTTATATTTCATTTGTAATGCCTTTGGAATTGCTTTTGTGATTACAATTTATTAGTAACTACCAACTAGTTAGCCTAATAATTTATGGCCCCATGAAGAGGCTGTAGTTTAATTAAGTTACATATGGTTATTAGTAAGATATGGAATCAAAGGGAAAATCCTATTGATAAGGAATTTGTAACTGCAAGGAATGTTCAGATGTAGAATCAAAGAGAAAATCCAAATCATAACTATGAGGAATGCTCACCCATAAGAAACATGTGAGAGCAAGAGTGGAAAGTATCTCAAAAGTTCATAGACAATTAGCTATATTTTATTTATTATATGCAATACATAATTTATATTGTTTTTTTCATCGTAGTATTTATGTAATTATATTTTGTATATATATATATTTTTAAATTTATAGTTTATTTAAAATATGTTTTTGAATCTTAATTATGTTATTTAAGATCTTCAAAAAATAATTATCAATTTAAAATTAAAGTTAATGAAAAATTAATTGAAAGACAATAAAAATATTGGAGCACCATGATATTTTGTTTGATAAACCAAAATGAATGTCAATTTTTTTAACATGGGTCGAGAGAGAAGTGTTACTATCACCCCTACTCAAGCTTATGGTTTGTTGCACCTTTTGTGTAAATATGAGAAATTTGTTTGGGATGACCAAAAAAATCAAGCTTCCAACATGTTGAAAACTACCCTCACTTCATCTTTCTTAGTACACTTTATATTTCAATTGTGATTTTATCCTATATGTCTCAACTTGGGAATTCACTATCAACAATGTTGTAGTCCAATAAGTCAATGCTAGATTTGAATGCATTACCTACTATGTTAGCCAAAACCTGTGTACTTAAAATATGGTATAAACATGATGAGAAATTTGACTTCACTATGTTTTTCACACTCAAAAAGTTAACACCATATCCTCCTTAGGACTACCAAAGCTTTCACAAATTCTAAGCAAGGGTGGTATTCCACCACAATCCATTGCACTTTGCACTCGGACTACTAATTCAACCATGGAGTAGGATAGTTCTAACATAATGACAAACCTAACTTCTCGCTACTTTATCTCCTTTTGTTCCTTAAATGGTACATTATGTAATAGTGAATAAGAAGTTGCCTTGCCAAGCATCAAAATATTTTGTATTCCTTTAGAACAACTATTCATGTTTTCACACTCTTGTATTATAGTTCTACTTTTTTACCTAATATAATAAGAGGTAATTGCTGGCCAATTTTATTGTCTAATTTTTTTTTTTAATTATTATTTATCCTAGTTAAGGGCTAAGCGTCTAGACCCAATGTCTCTAGTCCAACTAGTCTACCAACATACATAATAATTGTTCACGCCTAAGTCCAAACCAAGCTTTGGAATCTAAGTAACCTCTTTTGCCCTTGTTGATGTGTTATGGCCATTCTTTTGCCATTGTGTTAATGGGTTCACACATTTAATTTGAATGTGAGTATTAATTTCCATGTTCTTTCATCTTTCCATTGGTTGTGCAATTCGGCCACACAACTCTTATTAAGTCCCATTCAAGGTGAATCATGATAGCCATGTATCCTTCAACATGTCAATCTCTCACATATCTAATGAACAATGTATAAGATATAAATGTTCAAATGCAATATTCTATCAATGTTTACATATCATATGAATAAGTTCTCATGTGTGTTTTTTGATGTGGTTAAATGGTAACTTTATTTTTTCATAAGGTTTCACTTTTATTTTTACAAACTGCATTAAAATGCATTGCATGAAGTTGGATCATCTTCATTGTAAGTGCTTTTGTTGTGATTGCTTTGCTTTAGAGTTAGACTATAATTTTATAGATTTAATTTGAGAAATGAAATTAAATTATTGAACAAGTCAATAAATTTTTGGATCAGTAACCGGAGAACCCACAGTATAAACATCTTTTTGCCAACGTTTCAAATCCCAACTGGGATCCATCATCAGGACTTTTAAGAATGATGATACAAGATGAGCTGCTATAGGGAATAAATACTATTAGGGTTAAAATTATTTGGAACAACACACTGTCGGCTTTGAAATTTATATATTTTAATTTCTATTATTAATTCTATTTTATTAATTTAAAATTTTATATTAATATATATAATTTCATTAAATTAATTAAATTAATATAATTATTATTCCTATAGCAGCTCATCTGTATCATCATTCTTAAAAGTCCTGATTCTTAAAAGTCCTGATGATGGATCCCAGTTGGGATTTGAAACGTTGGCAAAAAGATGTTTTATACTGTGGTTCTCCGTTACTGATCCAAAAATTGAAAACCACAGATCTCTTAAATCCAAAGTCAATAAATTATTTTCTTACAATTTTTTTAATCTATAAATTGCTATAAATATTTTATTAAATAATTCTTTACAACAAAATTTAAAATATTATTGAAAAACAATTCAATTATATTTTATTATTTAAAATATTATAATTTTTTTTTTTTTAATTATATTTTATTATAGAATGTATATTTAAAATTAATATTAACTCATCTTATATTATGAATTAAACTATACTCTTTGAAATATATTTTAAAATCTTAAAATATTAAAACAAAATTAAAATTTTAAAAATAAACCCACCAAAATAATAACTCTAATATTCCACTGTAAAACATAAAACAAATCTTTAATATTCCACTTAAAAAATATACTAAAACATGAGACAAATTGTATAATGATTTATTTAAAATCTTTCATTTTTAAGAAAGAATTTGTGTTTAATTTTTAACTTATAATTACTTAAAAACATTAATCATGTGTCCTCTGTTTCTTAGCAATGATGGCCCTAGCTTACAACCAAGCCCACTGGCTGCTCCTTTGACAGATAGGCATCAATAATTAAGGACGAATACATATATTAAAAAAAGACAGTGAAATAGAGTGATTTCAACCTTTTCATTTTTTGATTTTGGAGGGATCACTCAGATTAATAATAATGTTAAAAGTCAATGTACTAAAGTTTATTGAACTTTATGTTATGGTTAGGAATTGAATTTGAATAAAAAAATAATAATGTTTTCTCCCCATCCCTAAAATACACTTACCTAATCAACAAAATAATTTTAACTTATCAAATACATTCATATTAATAAAATGATCCTAAATTATGCAGTTTTACTGAGTATCATTTGAAAATAGCAATTATATTCTAAAGTCATGTTACCTAAACCAATGTTCAAACCAAATCGTTCATTGAACTTTATGTTTATGTTATGGGTAGGAATTGAATTTGAATAAAAAAATAATAATGTTTTCTCCAAATCCCTAAAATACACCTACCTAACCAACAAAATAACTTTAACTTATCAAATATACTCATATTAATAAAATGATCCTAAATTATGCAGTTTTACTGAGTATCATTTGAAAATAGCAATTATATTATGAAGGCATGTTGCCTAAACGAATGTTCAAACCAAATCGTTCATTGAACTTTATGTTTATGTTATGGGTAGGAATTGAATTTGAAAAAAAAAATAATAATGTTTTCTCCCAATCCCTAAAATACACCTACCTCACCAACAAAATAACTTTAACTTATCAAATATACTCATATTAATAAAATGATCCTAAATTATGCAGTTTTACTAAGTATCATTTGAAAATAGCAATTATATTCTAAAAGCATGTTACCTAAACCAATGTTCAAACCAAATCGTTTATTGAACTTTATGTTTATGTTATGGGTAGGAATTGAATTTAAATAAAAAAATAATAATGTTTTCTCCCCATCCCTAAAATACACCTACCTAACCAACAAAATAACTTTAACTTATCAAATATACTCATATTAATAAAATGATCCTAAATTATGCAGTTTTACAAAAGCATGTTACCTAAACCAATGTTCAAACCAAATCGTTCATTAAACTTTATGTTTATTTTATGGGTAGGAATTGAATTTGAATAAACAAATAATAATGTTTTCTCGGATCCCTAAAATACACCTGCTTAATTAACAAAATAACTTTAACTTATCAAATATACTCATATTAATAAAATGATAGTAAATTATACAGTTTTACTGAGTCTCATTTGAAAATAGCAATTATATTCTGAAAGCATGTTACCTAAACCAATATTCAAACCAAATCAATCATGGATAGCTACCGAATTAACCCAAAATTTCCATGGTAGCTTTGCAAGCAAATCGAAGATCCAAATGAATTAAACAAATATGAAAGTTATCAGTATAGATGTGCAACAGAACCATTCAGCTTAAGTTTTCAAACTCAATACCTTCAGAAGCAATCTTCAAACCATATTGATCTCTTCAACATGGGACCTCTTTCTTTTCTTGCAGATTACATACGGAAGAGGGCATCATTTAGCGTATACTGTTAAGCATGCACTTTGATATTAGATCACAGTAAGATAGAGAATGTTAGCCTATACTGTTAAGCATACACTTGAGATTTGATCACAGTAAGATAATTTTTTGCGTAAGTATCTAACTTATACTAATAAGGATGCACTTGACAGTAACAGTGAGAGAGATTTTTGGGTGCAAATGTCCACGGTTCGAATATAATTAATTAGCACAGAGTATTACAAATAGGAGAAGCAGTAGTCACCCCTAAAATAATAAATTTAAAATCATCAATAGATCTAGAACCCAACAACCATAAGGTAATCGCAAAAACCCAAGAGAATCGCACTCAATTACAGCATCATACAACACTGAACAAGGAATTCAACAATGAATTCAGCATGCAGGGGCACTGAAAAATTCAACAAACACACTCCCACTCAAGATCAATCTATACATTAGGTTGTCAATGTGCGGTTATAGTTGACTAACCATCTGATGGTAACCATAGAGCAACCACCTACTGACCTGATGGAGACAACAGATTAGTTTTCCAGTTGAAGTCACTTAACAATTGCCAACCCCTCTATGCTGATACAGATTAGTTTTCCAATTGAAGTCACTTAACAATTGCCAACCCCTCTATGCTGATACTCCTGATGCAACTCAATACAATCCACTCAGGCGCCGGCATCACTTGTTGACGACAGCGCGAAATTGACCATATCAACACTGAACTGGGGAATTTGCCACCATTGAAAGCCTCCAATGGCGATAGAGGCTTCTATGTCTTCCCCAGCCAACCTAAGTGTAGGTGGACAAAGAACAAGACATCCATTAAATCCTAACACTTAAAGTCATTTATCAAAGGCATAAGTCACAATTATTGAAGGATTGCTAAATAAAAAATCTAAATCAATAATACCACATTTCACTTAGGTCTTCCTATCTTTGATCCCCATAAGCCCCATAAGCCAAGTTAATATTTGTAAGATTATCTGGTTAAACTGAGAGGCTCATTTTACAGCCCAGTATGATGTGTAACGACATCCGTCCTCATCAAAGTTGAATTTTTTTTGGCTAAAATAAAAATTAAAAAAATTAAATACCTATACAAAATATTTAGATAATGTTCACTCATAAAAAAATTTACAAGTGAAGAAATTAGATTCTCTCAACTCATGTTAGATCCTTACTTAAAATAGATCTATACTGATAAGATTAGAGTCACATGGTGTCATATCCCAGAAACAAGGTATCAAGCTTAAGTCAATACTGATTAGATGGACCATTAGTAGCTTCAAGACAACTGAACCCAAGTCACTGCAGTAGGAGCTACAGATTCTATTATTGTAAAGTTGAAGGGCCTGAGATAAAGAAGCTACTAGTTGCTGCTAAAATGAATATGCCGTAACAATAATAGATATATCATATATCTGTTCAGTTGTCTGTTCCTTGTATCAAATCCCACCTTGACATTACATGTTCCCTCAGGAAATGCTGTTGATATGCTACTTTGTCAAAAATTACTCTACCGGTCCACCATAAGAACATCAGGAATTAATCAATTGTTGCAACATTACCTCTGGAATTACAATTTGCATCATGAAAATAACAATATTATTTGTCCCAGAACTCCGATGTTTAAACAAGGATAAGAAAAGTGGTTATGGCTCTTCATATGTCTTCATTCTAATATTACTTCTACAGCTAACCGCATAGCTAACTGAATGCTTACAAACAAAAGTAAAAGAAAAACATTAATTTCTAATAGAACAAGAAATAAAACTCATCGTAGTATCGTCAACATGCCAAAAGAGAACTGAAACCGATTTGATTAATGACCACAGGCTCCATATCAGCCAGATGAGCGAAATTTGGCCACCTAAGGTATTACTATATAATACTAAAACTACCCTTTGCTTCGCACGCTCCCAATGCCTTAGGAGTTTCAACCTTATGTCTGATCATTGCATTCAGAAAAGCACTCTGCAGTTTCTCTTGGTGCACACAAGTCCAATTGGGATGAGGTGTCACATGCGATGGTGTGTGAATGATGTTAATAAACTTAAGTGGCGGGTGAATGATGTTAATAAACTAAAATGGTAAAAACAAATTGTAGTGACAGCTTAATGTAATAAAAAAGAGAAAAAAGAAAGCTTCAACATAAAACTGTAAAGACAAAACCGAAAAAAAACCAAACTAGCATAGCTCCAGCTTAATACTGGATTTTTAAGCAGTGAGAGATTTATATCTGGGTTTTTCTTATCCCTCTCGGTGTGTAATAGATCAATGATTAAGAAAGATCCATGCTAGTTGTATTTCACCATCTTAGTTTCACTTCTGAACCAATATTCAATGAGAAACATCGGCCAGATAAAGTTCTTTACCATGATAGACTAAGATCATCATTCAATTATCTCTAGGAATGTACTATGCCTGTTTCTAATTTTCTCCATGAATCAGAAGTTACTAACTTGCCCAAAACTATAAAAACGGTTTACTTTTTTAATTGAAAAGCTGAGTGCCTCAGAACCCCAGCTTTGGATGGTATTAGTTATGCTCAGAGACAAACTGCTTGAACACAACAATGATACACAGAACTGGGAGCAGGGGATACACAGAACTGGGAGCAGGGGAAGTCAATTCGCTTGAATAATTATTAAGTTTTTTTTGGAAAATCTGGGCAAAGGCATCACATCCTGCTCGCACAAACTAGCAAAACCTAACTCCAAGGGTGTTGAGGAGAATTGACCGGTAACCCCAATCAACAAAATACTTAGCAACTACAGAAAGTCAACAAAGTACTTAGCAACTACAGGAAGTAGAGCCATTAAACTAACCCTCGAAACTTTACAATTACTAAACCTACCCTCACTTATGATTAACAATGACTTGAACAATGATTCATAGACATGAGAGCAGAGGACCAAAATGTTAATTAGCTTGAATAATTACTACATCTACTATGGCTTTCTTTATGATCAACAAGAACTGCACGTTTCACTTACAAAGAGTGGCTTCCAAAAATACGTAAAAAGAGAGGTAGCCTGAACTGAATGCCTATCCTCCAAATTCTAGAGGAGAAACTGTTTTTGGAAATATTTCAGCTGACATGAATTACATGATGAATGCATAATAATCTCTACAGTTGTGGCCTTCATGCCATCAAGCATTTTAATTCGGCCCGTCAATAGGTAGAGGACTAAAGCAAGCTCAGAAACATATATACTTACAAAAGGGAAAGAAAAACTGGGGGGACTACAAAACTAAAACAACATTATTTGTAGCAAATGTGACGCCAAGAATAATTTCAAAAGGAAATTTTGTGTGCATGGATAATGTGAACAAGAGTTAGTTCAACACAGACTGCCATCAAAGAAGCCAACCCATGATAGGTACACCTCCGCCCTCAATGGAAAAGAATCCTTCGGCTATGGAGAAGGAAAGTTCATCAACATTAATTGTGGCTAAAACTGGTGGGTAGAAATGACAATATGAGTCTAATCATTTAGATAGTGATATGGATGTCCTGCACTTTGAGGAGGCAGTAATGATGGAGATTTCTCTAGAAAACGATGACATGTCATTATCCTCAATTGCAACTGATAAACTTGTAGGATGGGTAGATATCTGTAGGAGAAAAGAGAAAAAAGAAAAACCCCAGAACACCTCATGTGTTTGATATCACAAGGGATCTGTTCACATATGTTTACAAGTTGAAAAGGTGCTTAGTATGCTTAGTATGTCAGACCTAGTTGGAGGCATGACCTCCCAGGTTAGTTCTTTTGATCTGTTGTGAAATGTATGTAAACACTAGCATTGCAATACTTTCTTTTCTAATAGAAATCACTAGCAGGAATTTACAAAAAAGGAAAGAGATAAATAACAAATCAATTTATTGAAAAACGATTAAATAGAAGCAAAATATGTTTGATGTAATAGTGAAGATATTATCCAACACATTTTAAACAAGAAAAACCTATTTCCAAGTATTTATTTATTATTATTTATAAACGATTTTTAGTTTTTACAATTAGAGAGAGAACACAAAATTTAAATAAAAATACTTAATTCTAAGTAATTTTAAATGATTTTTTTAAAGACTTATTTCTTTACAATTAATTAAAATTTTTATATTCCATTTGTAATGCCTTTGGAATTGCTTTTGTGATTACAATTTATTAGTAACTACCAACTAGTTAGCCTAATAATTTATGGCCCCATGAAGAGGCTGTAGTTTAATTAAGTTACATATGGTTATTAGTAAGATATGGAATCAAAGGGAAAATCTTATTGATAAGAAATTTGTAACTGCAAGGAATGTTCAGATGTAGAACCAAAGAGAAAATCCAAAACTATGAGAAATGCTCACCCATAAAAAACATGTGAGAGCAGGAGTGGAAAGTATCTCAAAAGTTCATAAACAGTTAGCTATATTTTATTTATTATATGCAATACATAATTTATATTGTTTTTTTCATCGTAGTATTATATATTTTTAAATTTATAGTTTATTTAAAATATGTTTTTGAATTCTTAATTATGTTATTTAAGATCTTCAAAAATAATTATCAATTTAAAATTAAAGTTAATGAAAAATTAATTGAAAGACAATAAAAATATTGGAGCACTATGATATTTTTGTTTGATAAACCAAAATGAATGTCAATTTTTTTAACATGGGTCTAGAGAGAAGTGTTGCTATCACCCCTACTCAAGCTTATGGTTTGTTGCACCTTTTGTGTAAATATGAGAATTTTGTTTGGGATGACCAAAAAAATCAAGCTTCCAACATGTTGAAAACTACCCTCACTTCATCTTTCTTACTACACTTTATATTTCGATTGTGATTTTATCCTATATGTCTCAACTTGGGAATTCACTATCAACAATGTTGTAGTCCAATAAGTCAATGCTAGATTTGAATGCATTACCTATTATGTTAGCCAAAACCTGTGTACTTAAAATGGTATAAACATGATGAGAAATTTGACTTCACTATGTTTTTCATACTCAAAAAGTTAACACCATATCCTCCTTAGGACTACCAAAGCTTTCACAAATTCTAAGCAAGGGTGGTATTCCACCACAATTCGTTGCACTTTGCACTCGGACTACTAATTCAACCATGGAGTAGGATAGTTCTAACATAATGACAAACCTGACTTCTCGCTACTTTATCTCCTTTTGTTCCTTAAATGGTACATTATGTAATAGTGAATAAGAAGGTGCCTTGCCAAGCATCAAAATATTTTGTATTCCTTTAGAACAACTATTCATGTTTTCACACTATTGTATTATAGTTCTACTTTTTTACCTAATATAATAAGAGGTAATTGCTGGCCAATTTTATTGTGTAAATTTTTTTTTTTAATATTATTATTTATCCTAGTTAAGGGCTAAGTGTCTAGACCCAATGTCTCAAGTCCAACTAGTCTACCAACATACATAATAATTGTTCACGCCTAAGTCCAAACCAAGCTTTGGAATCTAAGTAACCTCTTTTGCCCTTGTTTATGTGTTATGACCATTCTTTTGCCATTGTGTTAATGGGTTCACACATTTAATTTGAATGTGAGTATTAATTTCCATGTTCTTTCATCTTTCCATTGGTTGTGCAATTCTGCCACACAACTCTTATTAAGTCCCATTCAAGGTGAATCATGATAGCCATGTATCCTTCAACATGTCAATTTCTCATATATCTAATGAACAATGTATAAGATATAAATGTTCAAATGCAATATTCTATCAATGTTTACATATCATATGAATAAGTTCTCATGTGTTTTTTGATGTGGTTAAATGGTAACTTTATTTTTTCATAAGGTTTCACTTTTATTTTTACAAACTGCATTAAAATGCATTGCATGAAGTTGGATCATCTTCATTGTAAATGCTTTTGTTGTAATTGCTTTGCTTTAGAGTTAGACTATAATTTTATAGATTTAATTTGAGAAATAAAATTAAATTATTGAACAATTCAATAAATTATTTTCATAACAATTTTTTTAATCTATAAATGCTATAATATTATTAAATAATTCTTTACAACAAATTAAATATTTAAAATATATGAAAACTTCAATTATTTTTTATTATTTAAATATTTTATATTTTAATTATAATTTTATTATAAATTATATTATTTAAATTAATATTAACCATATTAAACTATTCCTCTGAAATATATTTTAAAATCGTAAAATATAAAACAAATTAAATTTTTTTAAATTAAACCCACCAAAATAATAACTCTAATATTCCACTGTAAAACATAAAACAAATATTTAATATTCCACTTAAAAAATACTGTAAAACATAAAACAAATCTTTAATATTCCATTTAAAAAATATACTAAAACATGAGACAAATTATATAATGATTTAAAGTATATAATAATTTATTTAAAATCTTTCATTTTTAAGAAAGACGTTGTGTTTAATTTTTAACTTATAATTACACATGTGTCCTCTGTTTCCCAGCAATGATGGCCCTAGCTTACAACCAAGCCCACTGGCTGCTCCTTTGACAGATAGGCAATAATTAAGGACGAATACATTTATTAAAAAAAAAGCTTTATTTGATATCAAGTGAAATAGAGTGATTCCAATTTTTCCTCCATTTTTTTGATTGTGGAGGGATCACTCAGATTAATAATAATGTTAGAAGTCAATATATTCAAGTTTATTGAACTTTATGTTTATGTTATAGGTAGGAATTGAATTTAATAAAAAAATAATAATGTTTTTCTCAATTTCTAAAATACACTTACCTAATCAACAAAATAACTTTAATTTATCAAATATATTCATATTAATAAAATAATTCTAAATTATGCAGTTTTACTGAGTATCATTTGAAAATAGCAATTATATTCTGAAAGCATGTTACCTAAACCAATCTTCAAATCAAATCAATCATGGATAGCTAGTCCAGCGAATCAAAACGCTACCGAATTAACCCAAAATTTCCATGGTAGCTTTGCAAGCAAATCGAAGATCCAAATGGATTAAACAAATATGAAAGTTATCAGTATAAATGTGCAACAGAACCATTCAGCTTAAGTTTTCAAACTCAATACCTTCAGAAGCAATCTTCAACATGGGAACTCTTTCTTTTCTTGCAGATTACATATGGAAGAGGGCATCATTTAGCGTATACTGTTAAGCATGCACTTTGACATTAGATCACAGTAAGATAGAGAATGTTAGCCTATACTGTTAAGCATACACTTGAGACTTGATCACAGTAAGATAATTTTTTGCGTAAGTATCTAACTTATACTAATAAGGATGCACTTGACAGTAACACAGAGATTTTTGGGTGCAAATGTCCACGGTTCGAATATAATTAATTAGAACAGAGTATTACAAATAGGAGAAGCAATAGTCACCCCTAAAATAATAAATTTAAAATCATCAATAGATCTAGAACCCAACAACAATAGGGTAATCGCAAAAACCCAAGAGAATCGCACTCAATTACAGCATCATACAACACTGAATAAGGAATTCAGCAATGAATTCAGCATGCAGGGGCACTGAAAAATTCAACAACACACTCCCACTCAAGATCAATCTATACATTAGGTTGTCGATGAGCGGTTATAGTTGACTAACCATCTGATGGTAACCATAGAGCAACCACCTAACTGACCTGATGGAGACAACAGATTAGTTTTCCAGTTGAAGTCACTTAACAATTGCCAACCCCTCTATGCTGATACAGATTAGTTTTCCCATTGAAGTCATTTAACAATTGCCAACCCCTCTATGCTGATACTCCTGATGCAACTCAGTACAATCCACTCAGGCGCCGGCATCACTTGTTGACGACAGCGCGAAATTGACCATATCAACACTGAACTGGGGAATTTGCCACCATTGAAAGCCTCCAATGGCGATAGAGGCTTCTATGCCTTCCCCAGCCAACCTAAGTGTAGATGGACAAAGAACAAGACATCCATTAAATCCTAACACTTCATTTATCAAAGGCATAAGTCACAATTATTGATTAAGGATGGCTAAATAAAAAATCTAAATCAATAATACATCTAAATCAATAATACCACATTTCACTTAGGTCTTCCCATCTTTGATCCCCATAAGCCAAGTTAATATTTAAGCCAAGTACGATTATCTGGTTAAGTTGAAAGATTCATTTTACAGCCCAGTATGATGTGTAAGGACATCCGTCTTCATCAAAGTTGAATTTTTTTTTGGCTAAAATAAAAATTAAAAAAATTAAATAACTATACAAAAAATTTAAATAATGTTGACTCATAAAAAATATTTACAAGTGAAGAAATTAGATCTTCTCAACTCATGTTAGATCCTTATTTAAAATAGATTTATACTGATAAGATTAGAGTCACATGGTGTCATATCCAAGGAACAAGGTATCAAGCTTAAGTCAATACTGATTAGATGGACCATTAGTAGCTTCCAGACAACTGAACCCAAGTCACTGCAGTAGGAGCTACAGATTCTATTATTGTAAAGTTGAAGGGCCTGAGATAAAGAAGCTACTAGTTGCTGCTAAAATGAATATGCCGTAACAAATAATAGATATATCATATATCTGTTCAGTTGTCTGTTTCTTGTATCAAATCCCACCTTGACATAACATGTTCCCTCAGGAAATGCTGTTGATATGCTACTTTGTCAAAAATTACTCTACCGGTCCACCATAAGAACATCAGGAATTAATCAATTGTTGCAACATTACCTCTGGAATTACAATTTGCATCATGAAAATAACAATATTATTTGTCCCAGAACTCCGATGTTTAAACAAGGATAAGAAAAGTGGTTATGGCTCTTCATATGTCTTCATTCTAATATTACTTCTACAGCTAACCGCATAGCTAACTGAATGCTTACAAACAAAAGTAAAAGAAAAACATTAATGTCTAATAGAACAAGAAATAAAACTCATCGTAGGATCGTCAATATGCCAAAAGAGAACTGAAACCGATTTGATTAATGACCACAGGCTCCATATCAGCCAGATGAGCGAAATTTGGCCACCTAAGGTATTACTATATAATACTAAAACTGCCCTTTGCTTCGCACGCTCCCAATGCCTTAGGAGTTTCAACCTTATGTCTGATCATTGCATTCAGAAAAGCAAGGTGCACTCTGCAGTTTCTCTTGGTGCACACAAGTCACAAGTCCAATTGGGATGAGATGTGTCACTAGCGATGGTGTGTGAATGATGTTAATAAACTTAATTGGCGGGTGAATGATGTTAATACACTAAAATGGTAAAAACAAATTGTAGTGACAGCTTAATGTAATAAAAGAGAGAAAAAAGAAAGCTCCAACATAAAACTGTAAAGAAAAAACTGAAAAAAAACCAAACTAGCATAGCTCCAGCTTAATACTGGATTTTTAAGCAATGAGAGATTTATATCTGGTTTTTTCTTATCCCTCTCGGTGTGTAATAGATCAATGATTAAGAAAGATCCATGCTAATTGTATTTCACCATCTTAGTTTCACTTCTGAACAAATATTCAATGAGAAACATCGGCCAGATAAAGTTCTTTACCATGATAGACTAAGATCATCATTCAATTATCTCTAGGAATGTACTATGCCTGTTTCTGATTTTCTCCATGAATCAGAAGGTACTAACTTGCCCAAAACTATAAAAACGGTTTACTTTTTAATTAAAAATCTGAGTGCCTCAGAACCCCAGCTTTGGATAGTATTAGTTATGCTCAGAGACAACTGCTTGAACACAACAATGATACACAGAACTGGGAGCAGGGGATACAACTGGGAGCAGGGGAAGTCAATTCGCTTGAATAATTATTAAGTTTTTTTGGAAAATCTGGGCAGATCGATTCAAGGGATCACATCTCGCTCGCACAAACTAGCAAAGCCTAACTCCGAGGGTGTCGAGGAAAATTGACCGGTGACCCCAATCAACAAAGTACTTAGCAACTACAGGAAGTCGGCCAATTAAACTAACCCTCAAAACTTTATAATTACTAAACCTACCCTCACTTAGGATTAACAATGACTTGAACAATGATTCATAGACATGGGAGCAGAGGACCAAAATGTTAATTAGCTTGAATAATTACTACATCTACTATGGCTTTCTTTATGATCAACAAGAACTGCACGTTTCACTTACAAAGAGTGGCTTCCAAAAATACGTAAAAAGAGAGGTAGCCTGAACTGAATGCCTATCCTCCAAATTCTAGAGGAGAAACTGCTTTTGGAAATATTTCAGCTGACATGAATTACATGATGAATGCATAATAATCTCTACAGTTGTGGCCTTCATGCCATCAAGCATTTTAATTCGGCCCGTCAATAGGTAGAGGACTAAAGCAAGCTCAGAAGCATATATACTTACAATAGGGAAAGAAAAACTGGGGGGACTACAAAACTAAAACAACATTATTTGTAGCAAATGTGACGCCAAGAATAATTTCAAAAGGAAATTTTGTGTGCATGGATAATGTGAACAAGAGTTAGTTCAACACAGACTGCCATCAAGGAAGCCAATCCATTTTGCTTCTGAGCAATGGCTAGACCATCAGAGCACAGATTCAGTTTAATTGATGAAGCACCAGCTTAAAGACTTCAATCTTCAACTACATCAAAAAACTAAATAGCGGACAGAAAATTAAGTAGCACCAAGAAATACAACATTCACGTTATAGACTGTTAACAACTCAATATCAATCGACTGTAATTAACTGTAAGAGAATTTTGATATATAAAAAGCGAAAGTGTTAACGACTAACCAGAACTAGAATCTTGATATATAAGACGCGAAAGTGTTAACAACTAACCAGACTTAATGTGTAGAACTCCAAAGCTTTACAACTGGAATAGAGCCTTGAAAGAGAAGCATCTAAACAATTGAACGGATATGCTCAATTCAGATTTCACAAGAAATGTAATTGCGAGTGTCATAATGTACACTCGAATACAGGAGGGAGCCAAAAAAGCAAAAGAGGCCTATCAATGGCCCTCTCATTTATAGAGAGTGGGTGGAGGCCGCTGAGTATTTCATTTTCCTCAGTATTTCAGCAGGCAGCCTCCAAGTATTCTTCGATATAAGCCAGCCAATTTATATTACTAAGGTTTTCAGATGAACCAATTGAAAAAATCATACAATGATGTCAGCCCAAGGGCGTACTGAATCGGAAAACATGAAGATTTGAACTATCTCCTAGTACCTCTCTTCCATGGCTGGAGAACGGAGTCACAGTACTTGGATGGTAAGGCCTGGGATCTACTTCTCCTTGAGCTGCGTGATTGTGGGATCACCACTTGCTCTTCAACCACCTCGTTACCCGGAACTTGATTTTCAGTTTGCTTTATGCAGTCCGGGTCGCCAAGCTTGTAGATAATATCAGCTGTTAAGAGAGGCTTTGAATTGGCAGCACTCAGATTCTTCTCCAAGTCATCAACCATCTGCAGAGCATAGGGCTTGTGACCTTTAAAAGCACTTTTGGCTCTTCTGGGTACTCTCTTCTGCGAGAATGGTATCCCTGTGGGAGTGAAGACCGCTTTTCTAATCCCTTTCTCTTCTGCGATGCTATTCTCAGCGAAACCCGCCACATCATTCTCCAGCAACCCAATGGTATCAGCTAAAAGATGAAGTCCTGGAAATAGGATTTCAGATTTGGCCTTCTGACTCTCAATTTCGAAAGGTTTCTTGCCAGTCGCAGAAACCAAACTCTGATCCCTCTTGGGTCTCTTGCTAGCACGCGGGTGGGAGGGCCAATCTATGTAATTAGAACTGGTTTCCGAGCCAGACACAAGCCTCAATTTCCCGATTTCTCCATTATGCGGCCGCATGTCTTCGGCAACGAACTTAGAAATTGAACAAGACGAAGAGGCCTCCACCGAGGTTTCCCTGTTGCAAGCTGTATACTGACCTGAACTACCCTTAATTAACAAAATCTTAAGAGCCGCCTCTTGGCCCCTTCTCCCCTCTCTCAATTTGGATGCCCGCTTTTTCCGATGGAACGGCAGATCTTTGACAGGATTTTCACCTTCAAGGCCCAGAGGATAATCTGACATTGTATCTGAATTAGTCTCAGATGATGATATATGATATTGGATTACTGATATTGGGGATTCGACCGAATCCCCATTCTTGAATACACCAATGTCTGGAATTGAATATTGAACTGTCCGGCATATGTTCCTGCAATAAGCTCTAGATTGCAATGCATTTCCTTCAAAGGTTGTCGAAGATCTGCGAACGGGAGAATCACCCATGCACTGGTTCCTCTCGGGAATGTTTGAACACGACCCGTCTGCAAGAGAGCCGATTTTGGCTAGTGAAAAATCTCCATCTGACTGAATTTTGCTCGTCGGCAAAACCTTCTTGCGAGCTCTGCACCATTGCCAAATACTATCATAGTCCTCCATTTGGTCCTCTTCGATGTAAGGCGAGCTCATACCTTCTCAAAGATCAGAGCCTTCAAATGGGCGTAAGAGAGTTGGGCGAGGGCTCAAATTGCACTAACTGAGAAATGGGTCAACAGCTACCCAACCATCCTACGCGGAAAATTCAATGGATCAAAGCTATCCAGAAAGCCAAAGAAAATCTTAATACAATCAAGACGCCACGCTTGCTAAACACCAGTGCTTGCTTCTTTTCCTTTTCAGATCAAAGCCCCTGCAGGAGCCCAAATCACCAAACTGGCTAAGAAGGTGTGACCATAAGGGCACCAAAATCATTGATCACACTAATAACCCAACCAAATCAATTGATCGAAACACTGAAATGTGCTCCTAGAGACCAGGAAAAAAACAGGAAAACTGATCAGAAAGGCAACATTCTTTAAGATCAAAACAGCCAAAATATCACTTTCACACACCAGGAGTAGGTGCAGGTGACGAGTAGGCCAGTGGCTGCCTCTACACAAACAGGTGAGCGCTATATCTCAAAGAGGTGGCAGTGAGAGCACTGTTCAGACTACCCAAAACATCTGCAATTACAAAACGGGGAAGCGAATGGCAGAATTTTTTGAGAAACAAGAGCACAAATAAAAACCTGCCAAGGCAGAGAGCGCTCCTAATCATCCAGCAGCGAAATGAATCGGGAGATTTGAGAGGGGGTCCTCAACACCTCCTTACGTTTATACAAGCTTTTTATTTCTGTTGAAGTGTTAGTTAAGTCCAGCTCGGCCCATATGTTTACGAATAAGTTGCTCCATTGCATATTCTAGAGTAATATAAGTAATAGTTAGGCTTGGCCACTTCATCCTAAGGGCTGTGGTCCCCGCGGAATAAAAATAGAATCTACCTATGAGATCAACATTAAATCCTCCTTTCCGATTTGCGCTTCAGCGCAAAAAACTAGTTTAGATTTAAATCGTCCTTTCCCATTTGCGCTTCAGCGCAAAAAACTAGTTTAAATTTAGTTTTTGAGGATTTGAGGAGTTGCATTGCATTGGTGCACATGAATCATGGTATTTCAGTGTTACAATGGAATGGACACCGCGGTGGACATTTTTGATGGAGGAAAAATTAGTATAAATTTAAGTTTTTGAGGAGTTGCATTGTATTGGTGCATATGAATCATGGTAGTTCAATGTTACAATAGAAAGAATGGACATTGTGGTGGATATTTTTGATTAAATGTGTTTTGATTATAGATGTAATTAGTTTAATTTTGAATATGGATTTTGATAGAGATGGACAATTTTGATGTCTTTTTCTATAAACATTTTCATCTTATTGATTTCTGTACTTTAATGTATTGTTAGATAGGAACAAATGACTTATGAAACATTTTGTATAGCCTTGCATGTATTATTTATCCCCTCTTAGAATATAATGAAGTTGATTCTCTTCATTAGATTCATTTGGCTCATATTGGGTGTTAGTGATAAATACATTGTAGTTGATAGTTGGTATCGAGATTCACATTGTTTATATCAATATTTTACATCCTCTATGAGAACTTGAAGTTGATATTCACTGAATTTTTCATGTATTTTGTATCAATTTTCTGTAAATTCATTTGTGATATTGTATGGTTACTTATATAGTTGGTGTTAATTTATTGATTATGTATGGAACTTGAATACTTACTGTGATTTTCGTGACTATGTAACTCTCTTAGGTGCATCTTTGGATCAAATTGAATGTAGTTGTTGAATTACTACACATTTTATCACTAAGGCTCACTCTTAGGGGAAGAAATAAAAACAGAACCAGTTGTAGTCATTTTAAAATGCTCGAAGTCGAAGTTTCTACTCTTAACACAAAATTTAGATAACAATAATGAAAATCATCGTTTTGTTGTAAAGTGTTACATCCTTCGTCATAATATTACATGCTACCATTTAGTGACAACCCTATGGTACAACTAAACGAAAACACACAATACTAGAGAAGGTCTAATGTTGCCTCTAGGTCCTCTTTTGGAGTGCAAAATTCTTAAGTAATGACAAAGCTGCCTTAACAAAGCTATGTATGCATGCAAAAGATTTGGTTTGGTGGGAGAATTTATAGACTGATCCTGATGGCATACTAGCCATGAATTAGGGTATTATTAAAGCCTCAATCAAGGACAAATTAGATTTTTTCAATTATTGGAAGGAATAACAACAACAATGGTATATTTTTCACATAACCAACCAAACAATAGATGTCTACATCTAAAAGTTCACCCACAACACAATTCGACTCAAATTGACGGAAAATAAGCCATGTTAGACAATCAAATTCTTTGGTGCATTGATAATACCAATTCAAATGGAACTTAAATATTCAACATACACACTCTTGAATATTCTTTGTCAAAAGGTTGAGTTAACTTACACTAAGAACAATTAGAGGAAACCTAATAATGTTGTTTGTATAAATTCAAACCATGGAAAACATACCATTGTTAAAGGTGGCATGCAAAAGAAGACATGTAGAAAGGCTACAAAACAAAATATTGAATTCAAATTATCAAAATAAGCAAAAGGGGCTTTAAGAAGAGAATTGTTCCAGTATGCAACTATTACAAGTGTATATGACAGTATAAAAATGGAAATTGTACGCTACATCTAAAAAGTGTTAGACGTTTATCATTGTAGAATGGAGAAATAGAGATATTAGTACTTAATAGTATACCAAAAAGCATTTCTTTGATGGCATCTGTTCATCTTTCTCACAAAAAGCAAGAAACAATTATTCTCCATTAAGACCAAGATCAAGGTCATGAATATGCCTATAGTGGTGATGAATGAGATCCCATATCAATAGTGGTAGTAAATAAACATAGCTTACCTATAGTTGCACACCTCAAATCTTAATTTTGGTAAAATTTGTCGCAAATAAGGAATTTTACATTTAGTGAAATTGCTGTAGTAATTTTTGCCATCATAGCATATTATGTTGATAGAGTAGAGTTTGATGCTATTTAATTAAATGTGTGGTGTGATTTGTGGCAATCCATATGTACGGGATCAATATGCAACCTATTAATAGTGTATATTATTACTTATTAATAACGCGTATAGGAGTATCAACTTGTAAAGGATGGCCAAAATTACATGGTGAAGCACAAAAACCAAGATGAACTCAACATGGATTTCATCCATTGTCAACTAGACATTGTTGACTAACATTCATGATTTTTTTGTTGTTGGCTTGACCCTTGCTTTACATAATACTTCATAACATGGTGATCACTAATTGAGCTGCCCCCCCCATGGGATGACTAACATTCATGACTTTTGAAGCTTCATGGGAAAGGATAATTATCTTAGGAAATCCATTGCATAGGTTTCCCATGTCACACACACTTACAATGCATAAAGTCATGACCAAGTTAGCTTTAGCGGGGAAACTGTCTCTCAAGAAGTTTTCAAATAGATCACCTATAGAGTTGTGAGTTTTCTAGCTCTCGTAAACCTAGTAATCAGGAAGCTTTTGACATTAAGATAGATGTCTATGGACAAAAAAGGCAAGCTATGTTCATGGAACAATAAATAACCATCACATACAACTTTGGGACATTTTAAAGCATGGTTTTGAATTTCTCAATGTGTGGCCAAGATATGTTCACATTGTTTCAAGTAATGATACATTGGTGAGATTATTTGTGGAAAAGAGGCTCTCATCCACAATGCAACATAAGCCTTTGTAGTTTCTCCACACATGGTGTAAAACTAGGAATGCACACCAATGAAGTGGATTATTGATTTACCACAATTCCACATTGTGATTAAACACTATAAAAAAATCACAAATAAGGTTTTACAATTGCTCATAGGACCACAAACAGTTGGATTGACATTGTTTAACAATTTTAATAGTTTGGTTTTAGTCATTTTTCCAAATAAGCTTAAATGCATTAACTAGATTTTGCATACACATATAAATTCTCGCAAAAACTATACAACAACCGTATCAAAGAATTTTTTTGTGAGAACTTAGTAAAGGAAAAGGAATATGTACACGTTACCTATCATATATGTTCCTCAAGGTCAACAAAAATGAAATTTATTGCATAAGGTGCAATGTTCCAAAATATCACGATACTTTGGTGTGGAGAAAATAATTCTAAATTTGTGGAGGCATTTCTATTGGTTCAAGATGTCACATATGGTTACAAAGTGTCAAAAGTTGTTCCATCTATATCATCTCAAAAGAAACAAAACAAAACACAGGGAAATATGTTACACTTTCATCTTGGATCTTTCCATGAGAGTCAATTTCCATGGATTTCCTCAATTGTCTATCAACACTTAGTAGGAGCAATGGAAGGAAGTTATGGATTGCTTCAAGAAAATGATAATGATGCTACCTTGCACAAATACAATGTCAATGTAGTGGACTACACAATTGTTCTGTCATAAGATATGGGTGCAATTTGAATTACCACCTTCAATCACCTATGGTTACGATAATTTATTTCTTAGCTTCCTTTTATAGGCATTTTACAGGGATTTATGGATACTAAGATAAAGGAAGTATTACGTTCTATGCATAGAAAGATGGCTAGAAAAAGGTGGTAAATTGCATCATAGTTGATCTTTTCATGTTTTTAAACACAAACATATGAAGACACAAGATACCAAATTTGCATATGTGTCGCACATTTATAAACATGCATTACAACACATGGAAAAAATGCTATCTCTTGAAGCAAGCCTTGGAATTTTGCTTAAGGATGGTTATTATGGATATTGTCCTCAAGGAAATGATGAGGAAATATGATATTAGGAATTAATTTTTATCAAACACGCATGAATGATTCACTATAGGTGTTGTAAATTCTTTATACCTATGCAATTTATTTTGAAATTGTATAGTTTTCAAAACAGAAATAAGTTAATTTTACTAGCACTTTGTAATAAAGTTGAGCATATGTTAAAATGATGCTTTAAATTAGTAAAGGCACAAATAATTTGTTCAAACTCTTTTGAAATATTGCTGGCAATGAAGTTATCGTCTGAACAGTTTTTAACGCTCCATATCAAAGCCACTCAAATCAACGTACAATAAAGCATTGTAGAAGCCCCCCACACTCCTAATAATTAACAAAGGGGGAGAGGGTGGGGCGGGGGGGTACACAAAGCAATTTTGTACAAACCGCCCACCATGTCATGTCAAGTTATTATGCGTTGCGGGACCCCTCCTCTCATATACCACTTATCGCTGCTAATCCCCCTGCAAACCACCTTCCACCCACTTTTTCACCACCTCTATTACTTCCGCCAACTTAATACTTCCACCAACATAACCACCAAAATGATCTCTGCTATTTTTATGATAATGTTGATAAATTAACTGTTGAGGTCATCTATTCCATCTCTTCAACATTCCAATATTAAATTGGTGACGTGCCAAGCATTAACATCAAATAATGAGTATTCAAACTCATTTGTAAACCTAAATTTCCTTCCATCAATTACATTATTCTTCATCTTGTCAGTGTTTACAAAACTACTCAGTGACACCAAATATTTGGATTGAGTACTCGAACACTTATGTCAACCAACAGATAACCAGGTAAATCCAACATCTTGATTTCATTTCAGTTTAAAATGGCTAATCAGAAGGGGAAATCTAAGATCTCTTAGGGAAATCGTATGCTTCCCCCTATCCCTAATTTAGATGAACTCCCCCTGGTAGAGATTTAGTTCAAAATCATAGAAAAAAAATGTGAGTTTCACTGTATGAGTTACACAATTGGAAATTTTAGAAGTTTGAAGATGTCAGTGATGAATTCAGTCTCTGGGAGTCATGTTACCCCAATTATTTTTCCCCAAAACTCATCATTTCCTTGAATTCATTACCTAGTGTGAAAATCGTTATCTACCAAGTCAAAGGGCCACAATTACCTGAAATAATGAAATTCTGTTGTCCATAACTCCATAATCCATTTTCCAGGCCCTACAGATAAACCCTCCAAGTTCTCTTTACTAATTTTCAGTTGATTCCCTAATGGATATTTATCAAAAACTCACTTTTCAACAACAAGCCCATATTTTTGATTCATTTTTTTCCTGAAGGTTCATAATTGCCTCGAAACAATCCACCATATTCTTCAACTATCTTTCTAGAAATGTCCAAACATGTTATTTCTATGGTTTGTTGTCTCTTAGGATACCAAAGTGATCAGTGGATTGATGAAGTTATCTTAGGATTTTTGTCAGTATTTTCATCTGGTAAAAAGCCCTCTGTCCTTTTCAGTTTTAGGCAGTTTATTTCAGATGTCATCCATGAGCAATTTTTAAAATTCAGTGCAGAGGGATCTTTCAAGCATCAATTAATATTGGTGTATTTATTTTTATATAATCAGTCTGAAAGATTTAAAATGCCCCAATCTGGATTACATGGAAGGTCACCGTTTGTCGTCCAATGGACTTCATTGGTTAGAAGAAATTAAAAAGAGTATTCTTTTAGTGATTTTGTAGATCAATTTTTATACTTTCCATTGTGTCTCCTTAGCAATGATGTAGTTCCAAGAATATATGTAGACATTAAAAGAATTATGCATCTTAGTGAACAATCAAAGGTGGGAGATTGGTATCTATATCATAATTTTACAGAAATTAGAATTTATGGTTGTGAATTTCCACCATATAAACTACTAGTTTTTGTGCCAATGGGGATTTTTTCTAGAGTTTATAAGGAAGATAATGAATATGGATGAAATTCATTTTGTAACTAGGAAACAAAAATCCCAATTCGAGTTGAAAGCTCAAATTGGTCCATTCATAGTAAACACCAGGGCAACAAACAAGGAGTTTGAGAGTTTATTGAGACATATGAATTTCAAGTTTAGTTTTAGATGGAATTATGACCCTTTGGGAGTGATCTCATCAATTATAAGTGAAGAAAAATCTGCACCTTATATTCATATATCAAAACCAGAAATTGAACAATATGTAAATCACGAAGTACAAGAGGAGAACACTTTGAAAGAAGTTGAAGAGCATATTTCCAACCAAAAAAAATTAGAGACTCCAAGACTGAAAGAAAAAGAGGTAAAGAGACCAAGTGAGATTATGTCACCTACTGGTTCGGGTTCTAAGACAACAAAGTTCAAAGTTTTCAAAAGAAGAAAGACAATGAGTACAGAGGAAGACTCATCATAGGTTAGAGATACTGAGGTCTCCACAATAGTTATGTTAGCAAGCGAGCCAGTGTTTTCTCTGCAGGAAACTGAAGAAATAATTCCTGATACACCTCCTTCCCTTTCTTCTAGTCAACAAAGTATATTTTCTAGGTTCAGAGAAATGAAAAATAAGAATGAATTGTTAATTAATGCTACCTATTCTGAGTTTTGGAAGCAAACCTCTAATATTCAAACCATACTACTCTCTACATTGGAACATGATAGAGGACAATTTCAATTGGCATTTATTGAGCCAAAGGTTTCAATTCCTAAAAGTGCAGATGATTATAAAACTTCAATATTTTCTTTTGATCCAAAACATGCTCATCCCATAGATCAAATTTATCTACACAAACAGGCTGATGAGATGATTTATCCATCTTTAACAAGTTCTGCCATGACAACTTCAAAGTTGCAAGCTTCCCTAAATAATATTCATACTCAACTCAAATTAGAAAATATGTCATCTTTAGCTAAAGCCATTAGAATCAGAGCTTTAGAAGATCTTGTAATTAAATTGGGATTGTATCCTAATGATGTAAAGATTACTAGAGAAATAATTAAAAGTAGAAATGCAAACATCCAAGAACTAAGAAAACATTTGAAACTACCTACAATAGAGCATCCTCAATCTCAGGAAATAAGGAAATTAGAGAAGGAGAAAGAGAACATGATATGCATGATCATTGAACAAAACATTCAAATACAAAAAATTGAGGTGGATAGGGAAAAACTCTTGAAAGAGAAAGAACAACAAATTAGTGCAGGAATTTCCACATTACAGACATAATCAATGAACCAGGAAGCCACTGAAAAGTTGTCAAAATCTATGGGAGATTTATCATTAAGGAATGTTGAAATAGAGAAACTAAAGGCATCACTGCAAAGAATGGAAGACGATAAAATTAAGGTAGATAATACATGCATCTCAGAAGTACATAAAAATTTCAAGCTTACCAAACAAATTGAAAAATATATGGTTGAGTCAACCAGTACAAAAACATTATTAGAAGCCAAGGAGAAAATTTTGATTGATGTCAATTCAACCATTTCAGAATTGTGGACATCTATTGAAATTATTTTTGAACATGAACAATTGGTACATAAAGCAAAAGCAACCATAGCAGAGATCAAAGAAGAACTGTACCAAAAACCCGGAGAGACCACAAGGATCATCAAAGTGTTAAACTAAAAAACTAAAGATGAGCTTGAATACATGGGGATTGAAGACATGACAAATGTAGTCTTAGAAGTCAAAAAAGTGTTAACAAAAAGGAATTTGATGTTACAGCTGGAAAATGAATGCCATAACTTAGAAGCTCAAATAAAAAAGTTCCATAGAAAGTTTTCTATCCTTCAGCAAAAAGGACTCCCATCCTTAAGATATTCTTGTGGTCAATTGATTCCACAAGAAAATTAAAATTATAACTTACATGAAATAGCAAAAGATAACTTAAAGTTTGCTAAAGTAAAAGGAATCATTGGTGGCAAATATTTTCTTGAAGGTTTAGAAGATGATATATTTATTTCTATTGAGGTTTATCATCATTTTATTACCAAGCCTTGTGATGCAGGAAAGTGTTCCCTCTGCAGACAAAGGCAACCCCTCTAGCCCTAGAGTGGGTCTAGTCATAGCAAAGATAGATCAACAATTGATTTCCTTAAGCAATAATCATTGGAGGCCTATCTCAAATGGTGGTCAATGAAATTCCATTGCATTGCTCCAACTTTCGCTTCTTTCTCCTCAACGAGTGATTAACCTGAAACAACACAACACAAAACCGGGAAACAATAATGATCTATTTACTCATAAAGTCAAGAAGTCATGAGCTATCAAGTAAATTACATACAAGACATAGGAAAACATCATTGATTGTATTAATAATGAATCAAGAGCAAGCTTACAACCAAGTCTTGACATCGCAATCCTTCTAAGAGGGTCCAACCAATATGTTTCTTAAGCATTCACTCTTTAAGGATGAATCTCCCAACATACAATGTCTCTCTCTTTCACTCATAAGCTTTAACAAAAAGTTAAGGGCATTCCACAACTTTCCACAAGCTATCAACAATCCCACACTTGTCACACCCACACCAGCTATCTATCAAACTCAAAAGCACTAGCAGGATTGCCCAACCAAAAGAACTCAAAAAAATCAAGCACTAGCAGCACTGACCAACCAAAAGAACCAACAGATCATAGCAAAGGTGAGTGCTTTAATAGGAGAAAGAGTCTCCATGAAATGTGGAAGGATGAGCTCATCCTCAAGGAAGGTAGAAAAAATGACAGAACTACCATACCAGGAGGGGAAAGGCGACCTAACCCATGCCAACAACCAGGTTTGGAGACATCCAGAAGGCCAACTGTTGAAACGATTCGCCAAATCTAGATCGTCGCAGGTAATGAACTGGGGACTAGTGGCGACATCGCAACAATACAGTGCATGACATAGAATCGTTGCAGATTTTAAGGGTTTACCAGTGACGATGCAAAAACTTAATCAAAAAAGGTCAATCTTTAACATTAGAGAGCATTTTCTTAATCTTCTTACATTGGTGGGAAGATAGGAACATGTTTATTTGACGCATGACACAGTAGAGGGACTGAGATGAGGATAGTGACAAATTAATATGTAACAAACCTACTTTTGAAAAATACACAGAGGTGGATAAAGCTTACAGGAGGGTAATCAAGTTTTCATGCCTTGATGATTAGAAGTGGGATAAGTTTCTCGAACTTATTGAGTAAACATAAATCATATTTTCAGGTGAAGTTGCAACAAAGACAAGAGCATAATCAATAAAATCAACAGAGTCAAATATTAAGGCAACAATTACAAACAACATCCTTGAATATTGTGTTGTTTCTACATAATCAATTTCAGAATCCCTATTTTGAGCTGTATCAATTGGAAATATCCAAATTATTTTGGATAAAACTTTATTTTTTGTAAAAGATTGTATTAGGTTAGATATTTTTGAATTACACTCTATATATACATTGTAATTCAAAGTAAGAAGGGTTAGCACTTTGAGGGAGCTAATAAACACTATTGTATTCTCTGAAAATTCCTTGAAGATAATCAAATGCTTCTGACTTAAGTTCTAGCAACATTTCTGTTCGTGTGAGTTTTTCCTATGTAATAATTTATGTTTTTATCATATGTTCAAGGTAACATAGGAGTTAGGGTAAGTCTAAGTTAAGGTTTTAATTCCATGAAAACCCACTACAAAATTATAATCATTACTGAAGAAAGCTAATTGAACATGTTGTTTAAATTATTACTTATGCATCATTAAATTGTTGCCTTCTGTCATCTCTTGAATATATATGTGTTGGCTATAGAATTTTCTCTACACACTTCTGCTATATCTTGAAGATTGTATTAAGTTAGATATTTTTGAATTACACTATATATATATATACATTGTGATTCAAAGTAATAAGGGTTGACACTTTGAGGGAGCCAAGAAACACTATAGTATTCTCTGAAATTTCCTTGAACATAATCAAAGGCTTTTGACTTCAATTCTAGCAACATTTGGGTTCATGTGAGTTTTTCCTCTGTAATCATTCCTGTTTTTCTTCATATGTTCGAGGAAACATAGAAGTTAGGGTAAGGCTACGTTAAGGATTGACTTCCCTGAAAACCCGTTGCAAAGTTATAATCATTACTAAGAATAACTAATTGAACAAGTTGTTTAAATTAATACCTCTGCATAAAAAAATTGTTACCTTCTATCATCTCTTGAATATACATGTGTTAGTTAGAAATTTCTATATACACTTATGCTATATCTGATAAATCAAGTATCCAAGATGAATGTTTAGCTATCAAATATCTTCTTCTTCATCTATCACAATCAATTGAAGGATTATATTCTATCAGAATTGAAGATCAACACTTTGAAAAATATCTAAAGCTTTAGATGTATAAGTATAAATGGTTTGAATAATTGGTCATCCATTTAAATCAAATCCCTCACTTAGATTCTTTGGCATAGTTCTTGAGCCTAGAATTGTCTACAAAGGGACAACATCATATTGGCGATGTTGTTGGGGAACGGAGTTTGAAGTTCATTTCCTTGGGACAATGATAAGACCTACCTCTTAATGGTGAATAAGAGGCTAGCAGGCTAAAATGATTCACCTGGTGACTTCATAAGCTAAATCTAGCTTCATGCATGCATACCAGATCTCACTCTGATTCTCAAATTTTCACTCCATTATCAGATCCAGAAGGGCTTATACGAGTTGCTTCCCTTAGAGGCAGACTTGAAACTTCTACTTCTATTTCTCTCCCACTTGAAGCAAATTCACATCATGAGCAATTTCAATCAATTCCTATTTCTCCTGATTTATCTGATCTACCACCTAAAGTCCTAGAACTACTTTCTAAGGGAGTAGATATGCAATCTGCTTTGTTAGTTGATTAACTTGAATCCTTTAAGCTTCCTATCTCTCTTTTAGGATCATATGATACATAAGCAAAACTTGAATTAAAGTTACTCGAGCTTAAGCCTGAAGGCTTTATATCCTTTTTTAGACATAGTTATCCTTCTACTTCTGACAAGCCTGAAGAGGAAGTTAAAGTCTACACAAATCCTTTAGCTTTTGAAGACCAAGTAAAGTAGCTCCTAAATTTCAAAATTTAATTGTTCATATTCAGTTTCCAAAGAAGCTTATAGTTTTAGGCCAATCATCTTCAAGTAAAAAATTATCTTCTAGGAAACCATTTTTACCACAACAAATGGTTGCATTTAGATCAATTGTGATAGCCCAGTATGCAACTCTAGTATTTCCACTAGAAAATCAATTTCATGATTTCCCTGATGAATATTTGAAGCATATGCCAAGATTAAACGGAGAAATAGGACCATCAGCAGAAGATCATTTATCTGAATTTTTGGACTTTGCAGATAATATGAACATACAACATGAATATGTTTATATGATATTTCTTGTCTAATCATTAGAAGGAAATGTTAGGATTTGGTTCAGAAAGTTACAAGCAAATTCTGTTAATACATGGGAAAAACTATCAACTATATTCATAAACCACTTGGGAATAAAAAAGTATCATGTTTATTATCTGACAGAATTTGAAGACATAAAAAGGAATCCTGGTGAACCAGTTGCAAACTTTATTAAAAGGTTTAATAATATTTACAATAAGATGCCACCATATTCTAAACCTCCAGAATTCGGTGATGATTTTGCTTCAATATTGAGAGAAAGGAAATTTGAAACCTTAGCAGATATTCAAACCAATGAAATTTAAGTAAAATCTAACAGATCGAAATTAGGTAAATTGAAAGTAAAGGTAGAAAAAGCAGAGAGGAAATTGGCAGCTAGACAAGAAACTAGTTCATCATCTAAAATGAAGAGAAAAACAAAATTGATGAGATTGCTTCATTATTAAGAAATTTTTCTTATAGAATCTCAAGGATGGAAACTCAACCAAGACCAACAAAACAAAATGAAAATAGACCTCTAGGACAAAACATAAGATCTTTCCAGCCACAAATCTTATAGAGAGAAAGGCTAAATAATGACAAGCAAATTCAACCTCCATTGATGATTGATGAACAAGATACTGAAGAAGTAATACCAATTGTGAACAATGACATCAATTATTTTTCTAATCAGCCATCTAAAAATGTTGTTGTCCTTTTCAATAAAATTCATCCTCTTATTCAAAATGAAGATTCTTCTAAAGTTTCCAAATACCAAGATTTTTTATGAATTCCTTATTGCTAAGTTAAATAAAAGATGTGATTTGAGACCTAGACAAGGCCTAGGTAGACCAACCAAAAAGGTGATCTTTGATGTCCCACAAGATAAAGCTACTGAAACTTCATCTGTTCAACCTCAAAGTCAACCACAAAACTAGTCAACTGCAGAAAACCCCGTGTCTCATGTTTTTAATGTGGAATTAGAAAGGGTCAAAAGTTCAATTCCTTTATCTGAACTTTCAAGAAATATACGTTACAAAAAACATGTTTCCAAATGGATACAATCTTCAAGTGTAGATACTGAGGGAGATGTGATTAGCGTACGAGATGAGAAACCTTCTGTCGTTTTTGGTCCTAATATGGATATGACAGATGAAAGTGTTCCACCCTTTTATGTCACTTTAAAAGTTAATGACTTTCTTTTGTACAACTGTATGCTAGATTCTGGTGCCTCTCATAATTTAATTCCTAAATTTATTATGGACGAGATTCAGTTGCAAATCACTAGGCGATATCAGGACTTGTATACATTTGATTCAAAGAAAGTGCCACGTTTGGGGTTAATCAAAGATCTGGTTGTCACATATGCCCATATTCTTGTAAAGAGTATAGTAATGAATATATTATTGACATATATTCCTCCTAAATTTGATATTTTATTATCAAGATCTTGTTGTGCTGAGCTTGGTGAAAGCTTACAAATGGACATGTGTGATGCTACCATCCCTGTTTATGGAGGAGAGCATCTAAGATTGTATAGAGAAGTGAGATGTATAAATACTGTGGGTAATGCTAATCAAGTAGTAAATCACACTATATATGCGATTGATTAAGATTTAGGGTGTTTTATTTTAGCAGTAAATGATGTGCAATGTACATAACAAAATTGAAGACACTATAAGTGTTCCTCAGTCTTCAAAAAATGATGTGTGGAAAATGTACTTTGATGGAGCCTTCTCCAGAGATGGGGTTGGAGCTGGGATTGTTTTGATTTCACCTGAAAAGAAAAATATCACTTGATCTTTCAAATTAGATTTTGAAGTGACTAATAACATGGAAGAATATCAAGCTCTAATATTAGGATTAGATTTAGCCAAGAAAATGAAGGTGCACAATTTAATAGTGTTTGGTGATTCAAAATTAATAGCCAAACATGTTAGAAATTTATGTCAAAGAAAAAATCCTAGATTACAAGCTTACATAAATGAAGTATGGGATTGTGTGGAGAATTAATTTCAAGATTTTAATATCTAAGCCATACCAAGAGAATACAACATGCATGCAGATTCCTTGGTTGTCTCTGCAGGTACTTTCAAAATTCCAGATTCCCTACAACTGCATTATCAAATCGAAGTTAAGTACAAAACTTCTATCCTTAATAACTTAAGACACTAACAAGTCTTTGAGGATGATAAAAAATTGAAGGATTTTTTGCAAACTATTGAGGAATTTTCTTGCTCACATATTGAAGAAGAAAATAGTGTATTGGTAAAAGAAAATGTTGTTGATTCAAATGAAAATTTGAAACAAAAATAGTTGATCATGATATAATACAATTCTCTAATTATTACATTCCTAAAGGATTAGTTCCAATTGAGAAATTGTTTGATCATAATGATGTTTCAAGAGTTTCAATGTCAATATCACAACAAGAAAATATACAAGATTGCAATATTGGTACTACCGAAGAATTAAGAAATATCAAAATCTCAACGACTCAGCTGCAGGATATTAGAGATACATATATCAAGTTTTTCAAAGAATACAAAAATGTATTTGCATGGCCATATGAAGATTTGAAAACTTATGCTACAACTATTATTGAGCACAAAAGTACTTTGAAATCATGAGCTAAACCTTTTCAACAAAAACTGAGAAGAATTAGTTCTATCATGTTGCCAATTATTGAGAAAGAAGCAAATAAATTGCTAGATGCAAAAAGTATTGTTGCCTTAAGGTATTTTGAATGAATAGCTAATCTGGTTCCTGTTAGGAAAAATAATGGAGAAATTAGACTATGTGTTGAATTTAGAAATTTGAACAAGTTGTCATTGAATGATAACTATCCACTACCAAAGATGGATCAATTTCTCCATAGAGTAACAGGTTCTAACAAGATTTCAATGTTAGATGGTTTTTCTGGATACAATCAGACACTGGTCAGTCAAGAAGAAAAAGAAAATACAACTTTCACTACACCATGGGGTACCTTCATGTACGCTAAAATGCCTTTTGGCTTAAAAATTGCAGGGGAAACATTTCAGAGAGCCATGGAGTTGGTATTTATGGGAAAAATAAATATTTCATGGTAATTTATCTTAGTGATCTCACAATTTTTTCAGAATCAAATGCACAACACCTTAAACACTTAAGGAAAGTTTTTTAAAGATGCAGGAAATTTGGAATTTCCCTCAATCCAAAAAAATCATTATTTTCCATGAAGAAAGGGAAATTGGTAGGACATATAATTTCAAAAGAAGGATTCACAATTGATCCTAAAAGAGTCTCAACAATCCAGTTAATCAACTTACCCAGAACAAAGAAAGAAATTAAAACATTTTTAGGGAAAATAATATTTTTAAGAAGGTTCATACCTAATTATGCCGAGATTGTTAACGATATTACATATATTCTTAAGAAAAATCATGAAGTCAAATGGAACACACAAACTAGATGTTCATTTCCTCAGATTAAGAAAGTAATTTAAAAAACACAAGTGCTTTCCAGTCTTGATTATTCAAAGCTCTTTAATATATATATTTTTTTTGCTTCAGACACCGCAATAGCAACAATTTTATTGCAGAAAAATGGAGACCATTATGAACAGCCAATTGCTTTCTTTAGAAAAGTTATGGGAGATGCAGAACTGAAGTATGATATGATTGAAAACATGCCTATGATTTAGTTCAAGATTTGAAAGCTTTTAGAATTTATGTGATGCAGTCTCCTATAATTTCTTATGTACCTTACAATGCAGTGAAAACGATGTTGACTCAATCTAACACATAAAGGGGGAGATGGATTACTAAGATTTTGGAGTTTGATTTGGACATCAAACCAACAAAGCTAGCAAAGGGACAATGTCTAGCTAAGCTATTTGCAAAATCAAATTGTAAAGCTTTGGGCATCAATTCAATCATGGAGGTTTTAGATGTGTCACAAGAGAAGAATCCACAAGAACCTTCTGCTAGCTCAACACCTGCACCACTTCCTTTGCATATTGATAAAATTTGTTTATTATCATATTGGTATAAGGATATTATACATCTTCAGTGAGATTTTGAATATCCTCTTGAGTTCACTAGAAATCAATGTAGATCTCTTAAACTTAGAGCAATGAAATACCGTATAGTAAATGAAATTATGTATTGGAAGGACCCATTAAATATCCTTGTGTTCTATTTGACTGAAAATGAAATAGATGGGGCAATTGAACAATTTCATGAAGGAGTGTGTGGAGGAAACACATAAGATATTGAAGGTAGGATTCTATTGGCCAATTTTTTTTGCACAAGTTGGTTCAAAGGTACAAAGTTGTATTCATTGTCATATTTTTGCAGGAAAACAAAGATTAGCTGCCCTTCCTCTCATTCCAGTTTCATTTGAAGCTCCCTATTACACTGGGGTCTAGAATTTATTGGTGAGAATTTACAAAATGGGTGGAGGTTATTCCTATGAAAAATGAAACTGATTCTATGGTCATGAAGTTTATTGAAGAAACCATTTTGTCCAGATTTGGCTGTCCAAGACAAATATTTGCAGATAATGCTCATCCTTTTAGTTCCACTAAAATGATTGAGTTTTGTCAAAAATATCAAATTTCATTAAATCACTCTACACCTTATTACCCACAAGGGAATGGATTAGAAGAATCATAAAAAAAAAGTTTGATTAAAGTCATTAAGAAGGTGTTAGCAGATCGTAAAAGAAAATGGGGTAGTCATTTGAAATATGCAGTTTGGGAAAACAAAGTTTCACTTAAAAGATCCACCAACAAATCTCCTTTCCAACTTGTTTATGGAACAAAACATATTTTTCCTACTCAATTAGCATTTCCAGTCATGAAAATTTCGCTGGATTCTTATGAAAAAACTGATGGTTTCTCAAAGAGGATCAATCAAATTATTGAGCTCAATCAAGACAGAGAAGAAGTTCAACACAAAATCTTGCAATATCAAGACAAGGTGAAATGTTTGTTTGACAGAAAGGCTAGAAAATAGATTAGTTCTAAGATGGGATGCAATAAGCGAAGAAAGAGGAAAGCATGGAAAATTTGACAATCTCTGGTTGGGGCCATTCAAAATTGCAGAATTCAAAGGAAATAATACCTTCATTCTTCAAAATTTGGAGGGATAATGTTTCTCATTGCCAGTCAATGGCCAATATTTAAAGCATTATATGTAATACTGAGTAAGTTTCTATCATCGTCATCGTAAATAAATGGTTTATTTTATTTCCAGAGAAAGTGTGATTTTCCTATAGAAATGACTCCATAGCCCGAGGAGAAGGCACATGGATCTACATGTTCTATGCATCCCATAGGAGGAAGTAGTCCCCGGACATAACTGATGTTGTAACTTCTTTTCATCTATGCAATTTATTTTTAAATTGTATAGTTTTCATTATAAAAAATAAGGTAATTTTACTAACACTTTGTAATAAAGTCGAGCATATGTTAAAATGTTTCTTTAAATTAGTATAGGCACAAATAATTCGTTCAAATTATTTTGAAATATTTTTTCCAATGAAGTTATCGTTTGAGCAATTTTTAATGCTCCAGATCAAAGCCGCTCAAATCAACAAACAATTAAACATTGCGGGACCCCCCTGCACTCCTGATAGTTAACGAAGAGGGAGGTCCACAAAATGGTTTTGTATAAACCATCCACCATGACATGTCAAGTTATTAAGCGTTGCAAGACCCCCCCTCCCATATACTACTTACCGCCGCTACCTCGGCGCAAACCACCTTCCACAAAAATTTGCCCCACTTCTATTACCTCTGCCAACTCAACACTTTCGCCACCATAACTGCCAAAATGATCCCTACTAGTTTTTTGATAAAGTTGGTAAATTAACCATTGCGGTCATTTATTCCATCCCGCCAACATTCAAATATTAAATTGGTGACCCACAAAGCCTTAAAACCAATAAAAACTATTCAAAATCATTTATAAATCTAAATTGCCTTCCATCAGTATTTTCATATGGTAAAAATCCCTCTGTCCTTTTCAATTTTAGCTAGTTTATTTCAAATGTCATCCATGAAAAGTTTTTAAAATTCAGTGCAGAGGATATTTCAAGCATCAATAAATGTTGGTATATTTATTTTATGTCATAAGTCTGAAAGATTTAAAATGCCTCTCCAAAATATTGATTCACAGGGAAGGTCACATTCTATCATCCATTCAACTTCATTGGTTACAAGAAATTCAAAAGAGTATTATTTTAGTGGTTTTGTAGATCATTTTTTATACTTGTCATTATGTCTCCTTAGAAGTGACGCAGTTCCAAGAATATCTACAAACATTAAAATAATTCTGCATCTTAGTGAACAATCAAATATGGGAGATCGGTATCTCTATCAAAATTTTATATAAATAAGAGTTTATGGTTGTGAATTGCCACCATATGTAAACTACCAGTTTTTGTGCCAATGAGGATTTTTTCTCTAGAGTTTATAAGGTAGAGAATGAAAATGGATGAAATTCATTTTGTATCTAGGAAACAAAAATCCCAATTCAATTTGAAAGCTCAAGTTGGTCCATTCATAGTAAACACCAAGGAAACAAACAATGAGGTTGAGAGTTTATTGAGACAGATGAATTTCAAGTTAAGTTTTATCTGGCCTTGTGACCCTTTGGGAGTGATCTCATCAATTCGAGCGAGCCTGTGTTTTCTCTACAACAAATTGAAGAAATAATTCTTGATACACCTATTTCTCCTTCTTCTAGTCAACAAAGTATCTTTGCTAGGTTCAAAGAAATGAAGAAGAATAATGAAGTGTTAAAGACTACTACTTATTCCGTGTTTTGGAAGCAAGCCTCTACTATTAAAACCAAATTATTGTATTCATTGACCCTGACAATGGAAAATTTCAATTGGAATTTCTTGAACCAAAGGTTCCAGTTCCTAAAAGCGCAGAGGATTACAAAACTTCAATGTTTTATTTTGATACAAAACAAGTTCATCCCATAGATAAAATTTGTTGGGTTGTGTTATATTCTTTCCACGAATAGCCTACGTGGTTAACTGGGGAGTTAGAGGGGGGGCGGAGCCCCCCCTTTGTTGCACCGATTGTGCAGTGGGGGGGTCACAGGGGGCTTGAGGGGGGCGGGTAGCCCCCCTCTACGGGGTCCAGGGCAGCGCCCTGGGGAAAATTGTTTTTGGACCCTATATTAGGTTGGGTGGACCTACCTATGGTTTTGCGCATGGTTTTTGCACATGGTTTTGGACGCGATGGTTTTCGGTCCATGCTTTTGGACGCGATGGTTTTCGGTCCATGGTATTAGATGATTTGACATGTATAAATATGTATTGTAACATTGAAAGGAATAAAATGAAAAATCAATTTGGTAGTCCCGATTTTGGGATCCAAGGGAAAATCTTTGTGTATATATGTTTTATGTGTTATGCTCTCGCACTGTTTATTTTTTGTCTTTTAGAATTCGTATGCAGGTAATTTATGTATTGGCTTAAAACCTACTTTTGGCATCGGAGCTATTTTGGCTTGAAGGGGATGGCTTTGTTGCTGAGGGGTTTTGCTCGGGCCTATGTTAGACCCTGTCCAGTGGGAGATCTGCGAGATCGATTTTGGTGGTGAAAGAATATGGTGAGAAGTGGAAAGATAGAGATCGAGAGATTTAATGGTCAAAGTTTTGAGTTGTGGAAACTCAAGATGGAGGATCTATTGGTGGATAAAGATCAGTGGATCGTGGTAGATATGGGTACTAAACCAACAAGAGTGTTCGATGAAGAATGAAAGAAGTTGGATTGGAAGGCAAAGCGCACAATATGATTGTGTGTCTCAGATTCAGTATTGCTGAATGTATCAGGGGAAGCTATGACTAAGGCATTGTGGGACAAGTTAGGGACTTTGTACCAATCTAAGTCTCTGGTGAATAAACTGTTCCTATGGAAAAAGCTGTATAACCTAAGGATGGAATATGGAGACTCATTGATAGAGCATCTGAACGCATTTAATACTATGGTAAGTCATTTATTATTTGTTGATATTAAAATTTCAGATCAAGATAAGTGCATCAGTCTGTTGTGTTCTCTACCAGATTCGTGGGATAGACTGGTTATTGAAATAGGTAGCAATGAAACTGCCTTGCAGTTTGATGAAATAGTCTCATCCTTGCTGATGGAGGAGATGAGATTGAAAAATGGAGAGCCAGAGTGGTGATGCCTTGTCTGTACGAGGATGGTCCTAGAACATAAACAAAAATAAGTCATCGAGTGGGAGATCTAAATCTAGAGGGAGATCTAAATCTCCAGGAAAACCTGTAAAGGTAGTTTGCTTGAAATGTGGAAAGGAAGGGCACTACAAAAGGGACTGTAAGTCTAAAGCTCTTGACAAAGGAAAGGGATTTGATGATGTTCCTTCTATAGAGGTGAAAACCACCTCAGATGAAGGTGGGGATGTGTACTTGGCTTCTTCACGTACACATGTAGATCATGAGGCATGGTTGATTGACTCAGGTGCATCCTTTCACTTCACTCCCCATAGAGAGTGGTTTTGCGAGTATGAGAAATACGATGGTGGTGATGTCTTCTTGGGGATGATAGGACGGCTAGAATTGTTGGTCGCGGAAAAGTAAAGTTGAAGTTGCAAGGTGGAAGGGTTAGAACACTTACATGTGTTCTGTATATTCTTGCATTGGCCAGAAATCTAATTTCTGTAAGTAAGATGGATGATACAGGTGTAAAAACAATGTTCAAGAAGGATACCTACAAGATGGTTCGGCGAGCACTGGTATTGATGCAGGGAGTTCAAATTGGAACTCTGTACAAGCTTCAAGGTAGCACTGTTGCTGACGGGTGCAAAATTTCTATGGTTCCTGAAAGTGGAGCAAAACATTTAGTGGTCTCTGGAGAAAAGACTATGTTGTGGCATCAAAGGCTTGGAAATATTGGAGAGAAGGGCCTTCGAATACTTCATGGTCAAGGTATGAGTAATAGCTCTTTGGATTTTGATTTCTGTTAAAATTGTGTATATGGGAAGTAGAATCAGGTGAGTTTCCCCTCTGGTGGTAAGAGGGAGAAACATATATTAGAGCTTGTGAATAGTGATGTGTTTGGACCTATGAAGGTTTCATCACTGGGTCTCACTGGGTAAGTCTGTGTACTATGTATCATTTATATATGACTTCTCAAGGAATACATGGATATATTTCCTTAAGAAGAAATATGAAGTCTTTGATAGGTTTAAAGAATTTAAGGCTCTGGTGGAAAACCAGACAAAGAAGAAGATAAAGGTGTTGAGGTAAGATAAGGGTGGAGAGTTTTATAGCAAGGAATTTGAAGAATTCTGTAAGAGGTGTGGTATAACATGACATAAGACTACTCCATACACACTTGAACAAAATAGAGTTACAAAAAGAATGAACAAGACGTTGATGGAAAGGGAAAGAAGCATGCTTAGTGGTGCTGGGTTAGGACATGAATTATGGGCAGAGGCGGTGGAGACAACATGTTACCTTGTCAATGGATCAACTTCATCAGCTTTAGAGGATAAGAATCTGCAAGAGGTATGAACTGGTAAGAAACCCTCTCTTTCACATCTAAGGGTATTTGATGTGATGCATATGTACATGTTCCAAAGGAGAAAAGAACCAAGTTGGATAGTAAATCTAAAAAGTGCATCTTTATTGGGTATAAGGATGGTTTAAAGGGTTATAAGATTTGGAACCCAGTAACAAGGAAGGTTGTGTACAACCGATATGTCGTGTTCAGAGAGGTTTATTAATCATGAAGTCCAACCAAAGGAACCTGAGAAGATAGAGTTTGAGCTTAAGGAGGAAGAATTAGACTCTACAGTAGAGGAAGAATTAGAATATGAAGAGCCACAAACTTCGGGTGTGAGAAGATCAGTTCAAGAAAGAAGACAACCAAAAAGGTATAGTACATCTTGTTAAGAAATTTACTGCATAACATAAATAATTACTAAGAGAAATAAATATAAAAATAACCAGTAACAACCATAAACACATAAACGCAAATGTTTATCCAAGAAAACTTCAAATCCAGGGAAAAATCCAACCTAATAAGATCTCATTAGCATTGGCCAAAACCCTGGCCAATCCGACCAAGTGAGCCTTCACCGCTCACCTCCAGGTCTTGCATTACAATGAAGTCCTTCCAGCCTTTTATAAACTCCATTACATATAATACCATGGGAATAATACTATGGGTACACAATACCATGTGCCCCAAAACCATCACTGTTTAACCTCGTCAACTTTGACTCTATCTCGAGTCAAGTTTACCTAACAATTCCCCCCTTAAACTTGACTTGGGTTTCCTTGACTAACTCCAACCAAACCTGCTAAGTGAGACAATCCCGCTCACTCACATAGCCCTTAACCCCCTCAGAGTTTTTACCGGTATTGTTAACCCGACATCCCCTATCACCTAGTCCTAACCCAGACTTTACTGGTGATCCCCGAGGGTACACATGCCTTACCAGGTAAACAGTTAGTTAATGCCCATTTACATCAATAACTTTTGACTTTCATCTTTTTTTTTTTTTTTTTTTTGTTATTTTTGCTGTGATTCTGATCCATCCTCTCTCAATTTGATTTGCTCAAAAAATTCTATCAAACCACTCCAACTGCGAGCCCGACGAAAACCTCGTAGATTCCAACACCAGTGGCCTCACGTAGCAGAAAACGAACAAATTTCGAAGCTGCATGAACAATTTTCTTCTGCTGACCTTCTTTAAATAGCCGCATGAATCACGAACAATTCGTCAGCATGTTCCAAACTGGTAAATATCGCAAATGCACTGCGATCCCTGGCAGTTACGACACATCTTCTATACATCCTCCTCGAGGTTCTTCCACGTACGATTGTTCTAGCATTATTTGTAGACCCAGATCTGTAAAAAGGCTGCATTGATCTCATCAAGCACTATAAACCCCTGGCATCAAAGAATCCCTTTGAAGCCAATATCTGGCTCTGATACCAGTTGTTAAGAAATTTACTGCATAACATAAATAATTACTGAGAGAAATAAATATAAAAATAACCAACAACAACCATAAACACATAAACACAATTGTTTATCCAGGAAAACTCCAAACCTGGGGAAAAACCCAACCTAATAAGATCTCATTAGCATTGGCCAAAACCTTGGCCAATCCGACCAAGTGAGCCTTCACCGCTCACCTCTAGGTCTTGCATTACAATGAAGTCCTTCCAGCTTTTATAAGCTCCATTACATATAATACCACGGGCAGAATACTATGGGTGCACAATACCATGTGCCCAAAACCATCACTGTTTAACCTCGTCAACTTTGACTCTATCTCGAGTCAAGTTTACCTAACACATCTGATTTTTGTTCAAATTTTGCTCTATCTGTTACTAATGATGATCCCAAAACTGTGAAGGAAGAAGTAGATTCAGAGGATGGAAACTCTGGAAAGAGGCCATAGTTGATGAAGTGACGTCTTTGCACAAAAATGAGGCTTGGGATTTGGTGGAGTTTCCGGTTGGAAGGAAACCCATTGGTAGAAAATGGGTGTTCAAGAAGACGAAAAATGCAGAAGGAAAGGTGGAGAAATACAAAGCTTGGTTGGTAGAAAAAGGTTATTCCCAGGTGTCGAGAATTGATTTTGATGATATTTTTTCTATTGTTGGCAAGGCAACTTCTATAAGATTACTTTTATCTATTGTTTTTGCTTTTGATTTTTAGGTAGAACAGATGGATGTGAAGACAACGTTTCTTCATAGGGATCTAGAAGAGGAGATCTACATGAAGCAACTTGAAGGCTTTGCGGTGAAGGGTACGAAAGAACTGGTATGCAAGTTAAAGAAGTCTCTGTATGGGTTAAAACAATCACCAAAGATGTGGTATCAGAAATTTGATACATATATATGGGGACTTGGCTTCACCAGAAACAAAGCAAATCATTATGTGTATTTTAAATTAATTGGTGACCGTGTTATTTATCTGGTCTTGTATGTGGATGATATGTTGCCAGTTGGAAATGACAAATAAATTATCCAGGATTTGAAGACCCACTTGTCATCCAAATTCGACATGAAAGATCTTGGTGTTGCAAACTATATTTTAGGCATGGAAATTAAAAGAGATCAGGCAAAGAGGAAGGTTTGGTTAAACCAGAGGAAGTATGTCGAGACAATATTGTAGAGGTTTAATATGTAGGATAGTAAATCAGTGAAGGTTCCTATTCCTGTAGGTGTAAAGTTATCTGCTGAATAGTGTCCCAAGACAAAGAAGAGGAAGAGGACATGTCATGTGTTCCATATGCAAGTGCAGTTGATATCCTGATGTATGCAATGGTCTGTACTAGACCAAAAATTGCACATGCAGTGCGAGTATTGAACAAGTTTATGTCAAAACTAGGGAAGGAGCACTAGACAACAGTGAAGCGGGTTTTCAAGTATTTGAATGGCACTAGCGATTATGGCTTGTGCTACCAAGGAAGACTAGGATTGGATAGAGTGTTGGATATTCATGGCTTTGTTGATGCAGATTGGGCTAGAGATC
Organism: Pinus taeda; assembly: GCA_000404065.3. NCBI lineage: Eukaryota > Viridiplantae > Streptophyta > Pinopsida > Pinales > Pinaceae > Pinus > Pinus taeda. The sequence goes on from APFE031606627.1 coordinate 144,127, forward strand.
TAGATTAGAGAAGATCTACAAGTGGGTATGTGTTTATCCTATTTGGAGGTGCAATCAGTTGGATGAGTAAGAAACAACCTGTAGTGGCACTATCAACTACAGAGGCAGAATACCTGGCAGCCACTCATGTACACAAGGAAGCAATTTGGTTGCAGATAATGTGTTCAAGTATGGGGTTAGTACAGGGAGTTATAAGGATAGACTGTGATAGCCAAAGTGCAATTTTCTTAGCAAAGAACCCTGCTTATCATTTAAAGACAAAGCACATTGATGTTCAGTATCACTTTGTGAGGGATATGATAGAATACAAAAAGGTGGACACTTTGAAGAATACTGCAAATGCGTTAACAAATCTTTGAGCTCTGAGAAGTTCACTTGGTGTAGAGAAACAATGGGTGTTGGATAAATGACGAAGCTCTCCTATGGAAAGAAAACAACAAGTGGGAGAATGTTGGGTTGTGTTATATTCTTTCCACGACTATCCTATGTAGTTAACCGAGGGGTTAGAGGGGGGGCAAAGTGCCCCCCTTCATTGCGCTGATTGTGCAGCGGGGGGGTCACAAAGGTTTGAGGGGAGCGGGGCAGCGCCCGGGGAAAATTGTTTTTGAACCCTATATTAGTTTGGGTGGACCTACCTATGGTTTTGTGCATGGTTTTTGCACATGGTTTTGGACGCGATGGTTTTCGGTCCATGGTTTTGGACACGATGGTTTTTGGTCCATGGTTTTGGATGTGATGGTTTTCTATCCATGGTTTTGGATGCGATGGTTTTCAGTCCATGGTATTGGATGATCCGACATGTATAAATATGTATTGTAACATTGAAAAGAATAAAATGAAAAATCGATTTGGTAGTCCTGGTTTTGGGATCCAGGGGAAAATATTTGTGTATATGCGTTATTCTCTTGCATTGTTTATTTTCTGTGTTTTAGAATTCATATGCAAATAATTTTTGTATGGGGTTAAAACTTACAAAATTGATCTACACAAACATGTTGGTGAGATGATTTATTCATCTTTAACAAGTTTTTCCATGTCAGCTTCAAAGATGTAGGCTTCTCTAAATGATATTCATACTCAACTCAAATTAGAAAATATGTCATCTTTAGCTAAAGACACTAGAATTAGAGGTTTATAATATCTTGTAATTAAATTGGGATTGGATCCTAATGATGTAAAGGTTTCTAAAGAAATAATTAAAAGTAGAAATGAAAACATGCAAAGACTAAGAAAACAATTGAAACTACCTACAATAAAGCATCCTGAAGCTCAGATGGTAGGGAAATTAGAGAAGGAGAAAGAGAACATGCTACAAACGATCGTTGAACAAAACTTTAAAATACAAAAAATGGAGGTGGATATGGAAAAACTATTGAAAGAGAAAGAACAACAAATTAGTGCGGGAATTTCCACATTATAGACATAATCAACTAACCTGGAAGCCACTGAAGCTATGGGATATCTATCATTAAGGAATGTTGAAATAAAGAACCTTAAGGCATCACTGCAAAGAATGGAAGACAATAAAATTAAGGCAGATAATACATACATATTAGAAGTACAAAATAATTTCAAGCTTACCAAACAAATTGAAAAATATATGGTTGAGTCAACTAATGAAAAAACATTATCAGAAGCCAAGGAGAAAATTTAGATTGATATCAATTCAACCATTTCAGAATTGTGGACATCTATTGAAATTATTTTTTAACAAGAATAATTGGTACATAAAATAAAAGAAGCCATAGTAGAGATCAAAGAATAACTAGACCACAAACTTAGAGAGGTGTTGACACTGCTGGAAATCCATCAACCAAGGGGCTTCCCGATGTGAAGTCCCAATTCGACCTCACACCATTTTGAGTAGGATCCCCATCTATAATATCGACCCATTTTCCATGTATTCTTATAAATTTTCCTTGGATTTAACTGTCAAAAAGAGAGGAATGCGTGGTGCCTATGGGAAGCAAGAAGGTGTGCCTGATGAGTGTTCAATGATAGGCGTGTCAAATTTCTTCTATTTTGGAGAGAAAGAGTAAAGTGAGCATCTAAGAGAGAGGTAATAGTACCACCCAAGAAGAGACACACGCAAATAAGAGGGATATGTCTAACATCCAATGGAATAGTCCATAAAAAATGCGACATTCATTACAACCAATCAATGAGAAAGATTTGTCTAGCATCCTACGGAATAGTCCATAGGGATGGGACAACAATAACAACTATTACAACACATTCTCAGTAAGATAAGTACTAAATTAACTAAAATAGTTCCAAGATATAATAGTCTTACAAATATTCATAATCCATGCATGAAGAACGTGCCAACCATGAAGGCTTATGTTATTAAGTAAAAGTTGCAAGACACATGTATACAATGAAGATCACTTCTAGTAGTGGAGCGTTGGAGTCACTCCTTGGTCCTCAAAAGAACTAGTTTGTCTCTCTAATGCCTTGTGGGAGGAACCAAGGTGAAAAGTCCTTTGCTATTATAGTGAGGGTGTATATATAACAATGAGGAAGTGATGCTTCACCTTCCTTATGACTCTTCATCTACCTTCACGACTATTTTACTTCCTATGAATTTTCAAATTTACATGACTCTTCATATTCCATACATGTACTTTGTATTTGCACTTTACAATACATTTTCGAAACATAATTCACATCATTGACCACAATGGTGTGGCATGTGACAACTCATGATATGAAATTGCTGACATAAACTGCGTGATGATGTGGAAATGTCAAGCCACTATTGCTAATGTGTACTGTAGTTCTTCTTGAGAATACTTTTCTTTTCACCTCTACATGGCTTAGTGATAAGGGATCTTCAATGATCTCAAGTATTGAGTGTTGATCGCAAACTGGTGTCCCTTTTCTTTCTCTTGATTGATAAACTTACATACTCAACTACAATAATGTCTTTGAGCATGTTTCACTCCTTCACCTCCTTCTTCATCATCTCGCCATGGCATGATAAGGTACATGTTTCTACAATTCACTCATGATGAGACGACATCAGTCGAAAACCCCCCTAGTCTAAGATTATTCATATTGATCCATTCAATGAGCCAGAACTGGATGGAAATATGGGAAAGGGGCTTAGTGACTGTGTAGTTTCATAGTTCAGGTAGTCAAGGAGAGCCTTGAGCCTTAAGACTGCGAAGTGCATAGTTCAAGCTGGGATGAGGGAGAAAACTGCATAATTCTGGAGATCAAGGTGATAGGTTGAGGGGATAAGCATTGGGAGAGCACATTGTGTAGTTCTGGGGGAAAAGGGAGGTTGGGCCAACAACACAGTTATTCATTTAAGGAGATCAAGGATGCGATTGAGGCTAGAGACTATGTAATGCACAATTAGGGGTAGGCTGGGAGAAGGAATTGCACAATTTTGGGAGTCAAGGTTAGGGTTTTTGCATTGAAATTGTGTAGTGTAGAAGTCCTGGGAGGTAGGAGCTACACATTTCTAAGAGGAAAGGTCACATATGTAGGACTAAGACTGTGCAGTGTGCAGTTTAGGGAGGCTGGGTGATGCTAGGTTGCTTGGTGGGGAAGCTTTTCAAAAAATGACTGTGTGGGATCAATGAGATTGACATGAACAATGATAAGACTTTGATTGTGATCACACACTTAGTCTACTTGATGAATCAATAAAATAGATTAGTCAGGACACATGACTATGCTTTTTATTGCGAGCAACTTTACGACAACTTACGACAAGTGTGACACTTAAGATACATTTTGCGATGGCTGTGATGACACTTATGCGATAGTGCTTAAAACTTTGGAAATGAGTGCGATGAAAGTTTACAAGGTTAGAACAACTTATTTACACAAAGGTGACATCTTGAAACTATTATCCCCCACAATTTCCTAGGCTGAGAGGAATTGACAGAGGTAACCACAAACACAACTTTTAGTTTGGTAGCTAGCCATACCAAACTAGAGAGGGTTCTCTCTATGGAATCATAGCCAGTATATGACTGAGATGCAAAGGATTTTAGGCTAGATAGCTAGGCTCAGGTGGGTTTTGGAAAATTTAGGGTTTCGTCGCTGGATAAGGGAGAAAAACCAGGGATCTAGGTCAGAGGGTCAAGGGATTACAATAGAAAAGATATGAAGGAGCAAGGTAGTAGCACTTTTGTGATGGATTTTAGGTTTTGTCGGTGTAGTATGGTGTTGAGAAGAAGCATAACGGTCTTAATGAGCATGAAACATGAATTAGTTAAGAAAGAGTGAAAATAACATATAATAATTTTCCATCAAAACAGAGCTTAGTGAAAAGAATTATCTTTATAAACTATAAGGAAAAATATTGAAGAGTTGATGAATGGAAAGAGAAGATAAATATCATTCATATAAATTAATAATAGAGGAAAAACAACATGACAAACTTACTGCACAATAATTCCTAAATAATAGCTACAAACTGTGTCCTTTGACTTCCAAAAATGTCAAATACAGGCTACAATGGTTCTCTCTTCAGATGTCCAACCTTTGGAAATTGATTCTCTCCCATCATATATAGGAAAATACAACATATGAAATCTCATCAGGTCGAAAATTTTATTCAAGGTTCATCATAAATGGCTTTGATGAGTCCTCACCTAAAAGCTAGGACAATTGAGACAATTTCCACAATTTAGGCTAAAGTTCAGGAGAGGATATCTCCTCATTAATTACAAATTTCCTCATAAAGTGAGGCAAAAAAAAACTAAGAAAACTAAAGTAACATTAATAATAAAAAAATCTCTAATTTTCCACCTTTCATTGCTCAAAAAGTTACTAGACCAGATGGGTCACGCCAGAACTAGAAGGGTCGCACCAGTCGGCACAAAGATCGCACCAACATGCACCAAAACAAAATTTTTTTGCATAAGGGTCACACCTGTTGAGAGCTGATTTTGGCAGAATTTTAGGAGTCCATTCTGCATTCTGAAAGTTGGGTCAAGTATCCCCACGTGTATATTTTCTAATGAGCCATTAGGCTCCAAAAAATATCCATGGGAAGGCCTCAAAAGCTTGATTTTTCCAACCTTACTTAGAAGCACCGTGATAGTCCAGATTTAGTGGCAGATGCATGAAAAAGGTGAGGTTTTTTGAGTTTCTGATCAAAATAGGAAGATTTCATGCAAACATAAGTTGAGATTTGGCATGTACTCATCATTATTCACTCATGAATGTAGGAAAGGTCTCATTTGGATGTCCAGGGAAAAAGGTTCGTGTCTCTGCGCGACACTTCTGTGTGCCATTTCCTGCAAAATTTCAAAAAATTTCAAATTGCTCCAAAATTTTCAAAGTTTGTTCCTTGGATACTATGGATGATAGGGTAAACATACTTGGATGTTTTAGCCACCAATTTCACTCTTTTACCCCCTTTTCTTGACTCCATTTGCTTGTCTTGGACCTCTTCCAGTCTTGTTTTCAATTTATTGATTTTGATTTGTGCAATCTGATTCCTTGTTTGATAGTGGTAGGCCATGTGCCTCAACATCTGATTGTCCCTTTTAGCCTTTTCAAGAAGCTTCTCTAGATGGTCATTAACTTTTCCTAGCCAATAATCCCTGTCTTCATTGATTTCCATAGCAATTATGTCTTCAATACTCAAATCCTTGTTTAGTAGGTTTTGGTCTCTTTCTTTCTGCAATGCCCTTTTGGGACCCATTTTCATAGGCGTCTTCCTTCCAAACTACTTTTATTATTCATCATGCTTATCATGCTCTAGCACTACTTTACCTTTGACCTCTTGCATACTATCTTTAAATAAGTCATTCTCTAAAAGCAGTTGTTTTTCCTTCAGTTGCTCATTTTCTTGCTCAAGTCATGAAATGATGAATTTGGACCTTGCCAAATTGTCCAGGAGACCCATGATATGAGAATATTTTTATTTGATAACTAGTTGTAGGGTTAAATTATCATCTTGGGACTCCAAGTCCACTGTGTGTATGCCATGATGGATGATCTCCTCATCCTGCAAATATGATCCCTATTGTGCTGATATAGAAGGCTTGGCCCCTTCCACAATCTGTGGAGAAAACACAAGATTGTTCCCTATTTGATATGTCTTGACCTTAGGTCTAGGTTCCTCTCAAACCTCTACTTGCTTTCTTGTTGAACCGTGCTCCATTGGCAGTGTGGACCTTTACCCTGATGGTGTTGTTTCGCTAGGAGAAACAATGGGGTTAATACCAGGAACAATTTTTATTTTATCCAGAAAGGTTTCCCAAGTGATTTACTTGAATAAAAGCTGACACATAACCCTAATCTTGATCAGGTTACGGTGAAACAAATTGGTGATATGAGTCTGTCCCCTAGTATGAATCTTTTCAGTCATCTTCACCACACTCCTAGACAGAAAATTGTATAAATTAAGTGTTCTTGTAGAGGTGAAGTGCATAAGTAAACTAACATGATACCTGTATAATTTGGAGAATCTGCCTTCATAGGTAAAGTATTTCATAATAAGCTTCATTAATGGGGCATACTTGTTAAGAAGATGTCTAAAAGGAAAAATATTTCCAAAAGTCTCTCTAACATTAGGTTTTAGGAACATCTTATAATCATCAAGGTGTAATTCCATGCCTTTGAACCAAGTGTCACCATGATTTGGAGTACTTGTGGCTGAAGAAATAATATCTGCTGAAACACTGAACTCTATACCTGTTATGGCAGGCTTGTCTATGTTGAAATTTTGGGCAAAAAGGTTTGTCAAAGGGACATGAGAACCAACCTCTGCAATCTTCTCACAAAACTTCATACAACCAACATTTCTGAAACATTTTTGGACAAATGGAGAAGCATTGATTTATCTCAGGTTGGATGGCTCAAACCTTGAATGATGTCCTCCCTTTTGCACTTTCTTTTCACTCTCTTGTTCACTCTCCATTAAATTTGTTTAAGGATAATACGCTAGCCAGATAATGTTGATAAAAATGATGTGGGAGTTTTCTCAAAGGTGAAAACGTAGTGGAAGGCTAGGGTTTGATGAAATCAACGACAAATGAGTAGTGAAATGATAGGAGATCTTAGGTTATGCTTTCATGGATGATAGATGATAGTGGTAAATCAATAGAATCTAGGTTTCATTCACCAAAATATTTGTTGGAGAAAACCTTGAGACAAAATCAATTTATCTTGATGAAATTCTTTGAAATGATGGTGTAGATGACCACTTACTATTTGTGGAGGCTTAGGAGTCCTTGAACGATTTTTGGAAGCTGGAAGAAATTGAAAATCATCTTGAAACCAAGAAGAAATCCTAATACTTTGAATTTCCCAGAATAGTCACGTTGTGCATCGCTCCTTGGGTCGCACTGGTAAAAATGTCGTGCAAAGAGTAGTACTGCTCAGAAAGGTCCCACCTCCTTAGAAGGGTCAAACTTCTCCCAAAATGCAACATAAACCATTGATTTTCACAAATTTTTCCCCTTTATGAGTTTGCACGATGATGACTGAGATATATTGAGATTTTTTAAGAGTGAAAATGAGTTAAAAATAACTCATCTTACGTTTTTAAACTCAAATTTGGAACCTTGACACTTTATAACCTTTGAAATTTGAACCTTTGTAACTTCATTTTCTTTCCTGAAACATTGGATATTTTTGGAACTGTGAATTGCAGCCTTTGGAACTTTGAAGTACTTATTACATATAAAAACATTAAATTACATTTGAAATCAAAATTCATTGAAGAGACTTGCTTATTACTATTCCTCCTTTGTCATATTTTATGCATGAAATGAAAGTTTTAGTAACCTTGAAACCCTAATGACCTAATGGAGACACTCAACTGAATGAAATCATGATGGTGATGAATTACATGATAATGATAGTCTCTTAATGAAGATACACTTAGCTGAGTGATGAAAGTGATCGGCATGTGAAATTCTGGAGAGAGTAGAAATAACCCTAGACACAGTAACCAGTGACCAAAGTTTATTCTGAAAACCTAGTGACATGATAAAATTTGACTTTGAGACCCCTAACAAAACTTGATAAAAGCATATTTGATCACTGGTGACAGGAAAAAATGACTGACACTAACAAAAACCACTAGAACAATCTTATATACATGATGCAATAGATAACATGTAGAATGAGTTTCAATGTTTGAGATGACAATGTACAAGACCAAGGAAGGCTCTGAAATTGAGTGTAGGCCAAAATTTTGTAGGGTGTTGTAGCAATGAAAACAAGAGGAAACAAGGATCATCAAAGTGTTAAACTCAAAAACTAAAGATGAGCTTGAAGACATGGGGATTGAAGACAAGACATATGCAGTCCTAGAAGTTAGAAAAGTGTTAACACAAAGGAATTTGATATTACAACTGGAAAACAAATGCTATAACTTAGAAGATCAAATCAAAAATTTCCATAGAAAGTTTTCTATCCTTCAGCAAAAAGGACTCCAATCCTTAAGAGATTCTTGTGGTCAATTTATTCCATAGGAAAATTGCCAATATAAGTTACATGACATAGAAAAGATAACTTAAAGTTTGCTAAAGTAAAAGGAACCAGTGGTGGAAAATATTTTCTTGAAGGTTTGGAAGATGATTTATTTATTTCTCATGAGATTTATCATCCTTTTATTACTAAGCCTACTTTTGAAAATTACATAGAGGTGGATGAAGCTTATAGGAGGGTAATAAAGTTTTCATGCCTTGATGATGAGAAGTGGAATACGTTTCTTGAACTTATTGAGTAAACAAAAAGCATATTTGCAGGTGAAGTTGTAGCGAAGACATGAGCATAATCAATAAAATCAGTAGAGTCAGATTTCAAGGTAGTAGTTACAAACAACATCCATTATGTAGTTTCCATATAATCAGTTTCATAATCCCTATTTTGAGTTGTAATAATTGAAAATATCCAACTTATTTTGGATAAAACTTTACGTTTTGTAAAATATTGTATTAAGTTATATATTTTTGAATTACACTCTATATATACATTATAATTTGAAGTAATAAGGGTTGACACTTTGAGGGAGCCAAGAAACACTGATGTATTCTCTAAAATTTCCATGAAGATAATCAAAGGCAACATTTGTGTTCATGTGAGTTTTTCCGGTGTAATCATTTATGTTTTTCATCATATGTTCAAGGTAACATAAGAGTTAGGGTAAGGCTAATTTAAGGATTGATGTCCTCGAAAACCTGTTGCAAAGTTATAATCATTACTGAGAATAGCTAATTGAACATGTTGTTTAAATTAGTACCTATGCATCATTAAATTTTTGCCTTCTGTCATCTCTTGAATATATATGTGTTAGTTGTATACATTTCTCTACACGCTTATGCTATATATGATAAATTAAGTATCCAAGATGAAAGTTTAAATATCAAATATCTTATTCTTTCATCTATCATAATCAATTGAAGAATTATATGACATTAGGATTGAAGATCAACACTTTGAAAAATATCTAAAGCTTTAGATTGTATAAGTATAAATGGTTTGAATAATTGGTCATCCATTTAAATCAAATTCATCACTTAGATGGTTTGGCACAATTCCCGATCCTAGAAATGTATTCAAATATACAACATTAGATTGGCGCCGTTGCTGGGGAACGAAGTTTGAAGTTCATTTCCCTGAGACAATGTTAAGACCCACCTCTTGACGATGAATAAGAGGCTAGCAGGCTAAAATTATTCACCTATCAACTTCATAAATTAAATATGGCTTCACGTAGGTATACCAGATCTCACTTTGATCCTCAACTTTTCACTCCATTATTATATCCAAAAAGACTTGTATGAGTTGCTTCCCTTAGACGTAAAATTGAAGCTTATACTTCTCTCCCAATTGAATCAACTTCACAGCCTGAGAAGTTTCAACCAGTTCCTATTTCTTATGATTTATCTGATCTACCACCTAAAGTCCTAAAAATCCTTTCTAGGGAGTAGATCTGCAATCTTCTTTGTTAGTTCATCAAATTGAATCCTTTGAGATTCCTGTCTCTCTTTCAAAATCATATGATACAAAAGCAAAACTTGAATTAAAGTTACCCGAGCTTAAGTCTAAAGAATTTATATCCTCTTTTATACATACTTATCCTTTTACACAAATCCATCTACTTTGGAAGACCAAGAAAAGACAGTTCGTGAAGTTCACAAGTTAATTTTTCATACTCAGTTTCCAAAGAAGCCTATAGTTTTATACTAGTCATCTTCAAGTAAAATTTATCTCTTAGGCAACCAATTTTACCACAGCAGATGACTACATTTAGACCAATTGTGACAACCTGGTATGCAACACTAGTCCTACCAACAACAAATCAAATTGATGATTTTCTTGAAGGGTATCTAAATCATATTCCTAGATTCAATGGAGAAATAGGACCATCAACAAAAGATCATTTATCTGCATTTTTGGACTTAGTAGATGATATGAACATACAACATGAATATGATATTTATATGATATTGTTTGTCTATTCATTAGACGAAACTGTTAGGATTTGGTTTAGACATTCACGAGCAAATTCTATTAATACATGGGAAAAATTAACAACTATCTTCATAAACCACTAGGGAATAAAAAATGATCTTGTTTATTATTTGACAGACATTGAAGACCTAAAAAGGAATCCCAATGAACCAGTTGCAGCATTTATTGAAATGTTTAACAAGATTTACAATAAGATGCTACTAGATTGTAAACCTCCAATTACTGCAGCTAAGGATAGATTTTCCAAATTATTCAACGATGATTTTTCTTTAATGTTGAGAGAAAGGAAATCTAAAACATTAGTGGATATTCAAATCAATGCAATTAATAGATAGTAGAATCTCAAAGATGGAAAATAAACTAAGACCAACACAACAAAATGTAAATAGACCTCTTGGACAATACAAAAGACCTTTCCAACCACAAGTATTTCATAGAGAAAGACCAAATAATGACCACAAAATTCAACCTCCATTGATGATTGATAATTAGGATACTGAAGAAGTAATACCAATTGTGACCAATGAAACCAATTATTTTGCTAATCAATCATTTGAAAATGCTATTGTCCCTTTCAATTAAATCATCCTCTTGTTCAAATTGAATAATCTTTTGAAGTTTCTAAATTCCAAGATTTTTTTGAATTTCTTATTGCCGAGTTAAATAAAAGATATGATTTAAGACCCAGAAAAGGCCCATGTATACCAACCAAAAATGTTACCTTTGATGTACCACAAGATAAAGCTGTTGAAACTTCATTTGTTCAACCTCAAAGTCAACCACAAAACCAGTCAACTGCAGAAAAAACTTGTGTCTCCAATTTTTAATGTAGAAAAGGAATTAGAAAGTGTCAAAATTCCAATTCCTTTATCTGAACTTTCAAGAAATCTAGGTTACAACAAACATGTTTCCAAATGGATACAATCTTCAAGTGTAGATGCTGAAGGAGATGTGATTAGCCTACAAGATGAAAAACCTTCTTTGGTTTTTCGTCCTAGTCTAGATATGATAGTTGAAAGTGTTCCACCCTTCTATGTCACTTTAAAAGTTCATGATTTTGTTTTGTACAATTGTATGCTATATTCTGGCATCTCTCATAATTTAATGCCTAAAGTTATTATGGAACAACTTCAGTTGCAAATCACTAGGCCAAATCATGACTTGTATACAATCGATTCAAAGAAAGTGCCATGTTTGGGGTTATTCAAAGATTTGGTTGTCACCATTGCCGAGATTTCTATAAAGAGTATAGTAATGAATATGGTAGTGTCAAATATTCCTCCTAAATTTGGTATTCTATTACCAAGATCCTGTTGTGCTAAGCTTGGAGGAAGCTTAAAAAAAGATATGTCTTACTATACCATCCCTGTTTATGGAGGAGATCATCTAAGATTGTATAGAGAAGTGAGATTTATAAATACTGTTTGTAATGCTAATCAAGGAGTAAATCACCGTAGATATGCCATTTATCAAGATTTAGGGTGTTTTATTTTGGCAGTAAATGATTATAATGTACAAAACATAATTAAAGATACTGTAAGTGTTCCTCAGTCTTCAAAAAATGACGTGTGGAAAATGTACTTTAATGGAGCTTTCTCCAGAGATGGGGTTGGAGCTGAGATTGTTTTGATTTCACCTGAAAAGAAAAATATCACTCAATATTTCAAATTAGATTTTAAAGTCACTAATGACGTGGAAAAATATGAAGCTCGAATATTGGGATTAGAGTTAGCCAAGAAATTGAGGGTGCAAAATTTAACATTGTTTGGTGATTGATAATTGATAGTCAAACATGTTAGAAATTTATGTCAAACAAAACATCCCATATTAAAATCTTACATAAATGAGGTATGGGACTGTGTGGATAATTACTTTCAACCTTTTAATATCTCAACCATACAAAGAGAAGACAACATGCATTTGGATTCCTTAGATGTCTCTGCAAGTACTTTCAAAATCCCATATTCCCTACAACTACATTATCAAATCAAAGTTAAGTACAAACATTCTATCCCTGATAACTGAAGACAATGACAAGTTTTTGAGGATGATGAACAATTGAAGGATTTTTTGCAAACTATTGAGGAACTTTCTTTCTCACATATTGAAGAATAAAATAGTGTATTGGTAAAAGAAAGTGTTGCTATTTCAAATGAAAATTTGAAACAAAAAATCATTGATCATGATATTGTACAATTATCTAATAGTTACATTCCTAAAGGACTAGTTCCTCTTGTGAAATTGTTTGATCAAAATGATGTTTCAAGAGTTTCAATGTCAAACTCACAACAAGAAAATATACAAGATTACAATATTGGTACTACAGATGAAGAAAGAAATATTAAAATCTCAACAACTCTACCATAGGATATCAAAGATAAATATATCAAATTGTTCAAAGAATACAAAAATCTGTTTGCATGGTCATATGAAGATTTGAAAATTTATGATACAACTATAATTGAGCACAAAATTCCTTTGAAACTAGGAGCTAAACCATTTCAACAAAAACTGAGAAGAATCAATCCCATCCTCTTGCCAATTATTGAGAAAGAAGTAAAGAAAGTGCTAGATGCAAATATTATTGTTCCCTTAAGATTTTCTAAATGGATAACTAATCTGGTTCATGTTAGGAAAAATAATGGAGATATCAGACTGTGTGCTGACTCTTGAAATTTGAACAAGTTGTCATTGAAGGATATCTATCCACTACAAAACATGGATCAATTTCTCCAGAGAGTAACAAGTTCTAATAAGATTTCAATGTTAGATGGTATTTTTGGATACAACCAGACACTGTTCAGTCAAGAACACAGAGAAAAGACAACTTTCACTACTCCATGGGGTACATTCATGTATGCTAAAATGCCTTTTGGTTTGAAAAATGTAGGGAAAAATTTCAGAGAGTGAAAGTTTTTGAAAGATGCAGGAAATTTGGAATTTAACTTAATCCAAAAAAATCAGTATTTTCCATGAAGGAAGGGAAATTGTTAGGACAAATGAATAAATTCAAGCATTTTTAGCGATTTTTTTTTTAAGGGGGCTCATACCTAATTACACTGAGATTGTTAAGGATGTTACAAATATGCTTATAAAAAATCATGAAGTCAAATGGAACACACAAGATAGATTTTCATTTTATCAAATTAAGAAAGAAATTTCAGAAGCACTAGTGCTCGCTTGTAGTGATTAATCAAATCTCTTTGATATTTCCTCTTTTGATTCAAACACCAAAATAGCAGCAATTTTATTGCATAAAAAAAATAGCATTATGAGTAGCCAATTGTTTTCTTTAGAAAAGTTATGAGAGATGCAGAATTGAAGTATGACATAATTGAAAAACAATCCTACACTTTAGTTCAAGCTTTGAAATCATTTAGAATTTATGTGTTACATTCTCCTTTAATTGGTTATGTACCTAATAATGCAGTAAAAAAAATGTTGAATCAGTCTAATACAGACGAGAAAAGGGGAGTTGGATTGCTAAATTTTTGGAGTTTGATTTGGACATCAAACCAACAAAGCTAGTTAAGGGATGAGGTATAGCTAAGCTACTGAGAGAATCAAATTGTAAATTTTTGGGCATCAACTCAATAATGCAGGGTTCAGATGTATCACAAGAGAAGAATCCACAAGAAACTTATGCTAGCTCACCACCTGCACCACTTCCTTTGCATATTGATGATTTTTTTTATTATTATCAAATTTGTATAAGGACATTGTACATTTTCTATGAGATTTTGAATATCCTCTTGAGTTCACTAGAAATCAATGCAAATATCTTAAATTTAGAGCAATGAAATAATGTGTAGTAAATGAAATTCTGTATTGGAATGACCCATTAAATATCCTTTTATTGTGTTTGACTGAAAGTGAAACAGATGGGGTAATTGAATAGTTTCATGAAGAGGTGTGTGGAGGCCACTATGCTTGGAAAGCAACATTACATAATATATTGAGGGACATATTATATTGGCCAAAGTTTTTTGTGCAAGTTGGTTCAAAGGTACAAAGTTGTATTCCTTGTCAGATTTTTGTAGGAAAACAAAGATTAGCTGCCATTCCTCTCATTCTAGTTTTAGTTGAAGCTCCCTTCTTATAGTGGGTTCTACACTTCATTGGTGAGATAGCCCCTTCTTCCAACAATCAACACAGTTGGATTCTTACAACAACTGATTACTTTAGAAAATGGGTGGAGGGTATTCCTATGAAAAATGCAACTGATTCTGTGGTCATGAAGTTAGTGAAGAAAACATTTTAGCTAGATTTGGTTGTCATTACAGGTAATGCTCAACCTTTTAGTTCCATTAAAATGATTGAGTTTTTTCAAAATACAAAAGTTCATTAAATCACTCTACACCTTATTATCCACAAGGGAATGTTGAAATATGACAACAAGAATATTCCAATTTAATTTTTCCTTGAATTAAATTGTGATTTAAAATCGAATTTAGTCTTAATAGATACTTGGAAATAATTAATTAATTCATTTTGAATTAATTTGTTGGAGAAATTCAAGTTAGAAGTCTTTCTGAAGTCATGCAAGAGTTCTCCCTTAAATTAAGGAGATAATATTGAGTTATATTTGAGTTGTAATTAGTTAACTCAGTTTACTGAGTTAAGTCCAGTTAAATTAGTTCCAAAATGTTTTAGGAACTAATAGAGAGTTAACAGTCAATTGATGCATGCATGCATCCAACTAGTGCTACTCCAGTTAATTGAAGATTCCCTCATCAGAAACTCTTGCATGTCTATTATGAGAAAGACCCACTTGAGATTAAAGTCAAGGACAATGTATTATTAGTTGCATGTGTTTTCTCAAAGAGAAAACTCATGCATGCAGTCAAGGATTTAATCCTTGAGGATTGTGCAGTTTTGGAAGGAGATCATCCACTGGGTAGGAGATCATCCACTTGGTAACATGAGAATCATCCCAGAGAAACATCACAAGGAAATAGGACCTTAGAGGGCAGAAAGGAAGGTTGGGGAGAAGCCTAGATTTCCTGTAAGCATCTGTGAGGATTGTACTGAGAGATGGCTAGCTGTGAGAGCTAAGGCTTTGTATAATTCCTATGTATTTCTACCTTGTATGATAATACAGATAACGGGTTTTTAGCTGAGGCTTTCCCCAAAGTATTTTCATGTGTATTGTGCATTGATTCTTCTTCTTTTGGTTATATTGTTCAACTCGATCTTTAAGCTTCTGCAAATTGATAGTAGAAGTAGGTTATAGTATTCTACTTTAATTTATATTGCATTATTGGGTTAACCTACACAAACTTTCTACATGGTGTCACAACAAGATTTGTAGAAATTATCTACATAGTATTGGAGCTTTGAATAATATACTGAGAAGAGAATTTGAAGTTTGAAGTTCTGGGTTGCAGGTGCAAATCAAATTCATATCATACTTTAAGGTTGGCCAATGGCATTCTATGGCTTGAGACTCAAGTATGCCTTGGACGGTAGCTTGAATTACATAGCATGGAAAGATAGAATGGAGGCTGTATTAGAAGAGAAATGACTTGAAGGAATTCATTGATCAAGAAATCCCAAAGCCATCTTCAACTAATGCACAAGAGTTGGCTGAATGGAAGAAGTGTGTGGCCAAGGCAAGACAGATCATCCTTGAGGGAGTTTGAGACCATATTGTCTCAAGTCTCCATGGGAAGGATACTCCATTTTCAATGTGGAAGACATTGAAGGACCTCTACCAGAATAGTAGCAACCAAAGGAAATTGGCGCTTAAGAATAAGCTTCGAAGAATCAAGATGGAGGAGGGCGATACTATTTCCACATATCTGAACAAGCTCACCACCTATAGAGATGAGCTTGTTAGTGTGGTAATAACTACTGCCGATGATGATATGGTGAGCCTCACTCTCCTTGGCCTTCCAAAGAGTTGGAATAGCTACCAGGAATCTGTGAATGGAAGGGAGAAACTGCCAGATTGGGAACGACTGTGGTCAGATCTTATGCAAGAGGAGATCAAGAAGAGCACATGAGATGGTTCTTCATCCAAGAATGACAATGAAGAAAATCTGGCCTTAGCAATTAAGGTAAGAAAATGGAAGGGGAAGGCTTCCCATTTCAAATCGAATTCCTCATGGAGGGAAGAAGGGTGACATGTCTAAAGTAAGATGCTTTAATTGTCACAAGATGGGACATTATGCGACTAATTGCCCATCGAAGAAGTCCAAGAAGGGATCCTTGGAAGGATCTGAAGGTGAGGCATTAGCCTCTTAGTTCGAAATGG